>VWZF01003098.1:507461-538669 GCA_013396755.1 Sclerurus mexicanus
TTTTTTTGTGCTTGCTCTTATCTCATTGTGGGTCCTAAAACTGAAGTAAGAGCATGCATTTGGACAGCTGCCATAGATTAGCTACTGCAGTATTAATCCAGTACAGGTAGCTAGGCCAGCTACTCATTGGATCAGAAGGGGTAGAGAAACAAAGCAACTTTTTTAGGCATGAAGGCAGTATTTATAGTCTGAGATCTTATTCTGCTTCTACTTTCTTTTCCTTCCTCGAGCTTCTGTGTTATCTCATGCTTTCTCCATTTCAGTAGGGTCTTTTTTGCATGGGACTGTTCTTTCGTTCAGATGAGCTTTTAAAGTTTAAACCCTCCACTACACTGCTGTTTTGTACAGTCTGAGACTCAAACCCCCAATGTGATAACTGCCTCCCTTTCTGTGCACTACTTTGACCCTGAAGCTGCAGAGGCTCAGAGGGGCTGTAGAAGTCTGCCTGTATGGCTGCGATAATAGACTTACTTTCCAAACTCTTACAATGAAAGTGTCTGATTTCCTTATGCATTGTGCTTCATGCATATGTCTATGTATTCACACGCACACTGCAGTAAGTTCTTTTTGAAATGTGATCACAAATTGTTCTGTTTACACAGAAACCTAAAAATGCTGCACATACATGCATATAAGATTATAGGAAACATTTGCATTATTTGGCAAGTAGTACGTTTTATTGCTCAGCACTGTGTGAGCAGGCAATAAAAATCTTTGCCTTTTGTGTGATTCAGGCCTTTCCCTTCCGTCTGTACACATTCACCTATTTATTTTTTTGGAGGGGGACATAACATTAAACATTATTCTTATCCAGTAATGGTACTGGAGAGTATTTTTCAGATGCTGCCTCTTCCATTTCCATGCTGAAATACATTTAATTTTCTTTAGGAAATAATGATGGATTTAGGGAACCAATTTCAGAACAAATAAAAGTGGATAAATGTGGAGCAGGTGCCAACAATTTAACTGGGGAGGAGCATCTGCAAATTGCAAATAGACTTTCTGCCCATTCCATGGAGGATATAGCAGCTTTACATGAAGTGGGCAGGACATGGGCCTCAGTTCTGTCCAATTGCAGCTCAATTAAGAGTACAAAAGTCTCAAAAGTCTTCTCTTGCAAGCAGGTGGTTTGGTTTTTTTTTATGAACTGCTATGCCAAAAGATCAGGATGTAGCTGGTAAGGTCAAAAGGGGCTCTTTTGGGAACTATGTTTTGGATGCTCTAGTGCTTCTTTTCTTTGCTCCTAGGGGTCCTTAATATCTTTAGAGATGTGATTAACCTGGGACACCATCGCATCCTTTGCTGCCGCTAGTAAAGCATGCCTCTCACCTTTCTCACAAACATCATTGCAATGATTTTCCCTTCTGAGTGTTGTGGGTAAGTGCATTACATGGAATGAGATTTCCTCTTCTCTCTAGATAAAGCTGGGTGACCAAGTGTAAAATTGAGAGAACTTAGCTTTCCTGATCTATCATTGCCCTCCCTTAGTGCTCTCCGTTACCTACCTGTGGGGCCTGATTCACTGCAGTTTAAAACGGTGTGAAGTCAGTGTAAAAGAGACTGCTGGCTCCTTAGCCTGAATTGTCTGTCCCATTGAGTTAGTTGGCTGTAGCTTGCTAAAGCTGTGACTCAAAGGACTGCAGATTTTTCCTGCCCTTGTTGCTCTTTCTGTTTCACTGGTGCAACAAGTCTCATAACGCTTTCTCTAAGAGGAAGGCTGAGCCTGTAATGCACATGGGGAAAGCTGTGAAGTGTCTGGCTCCTTCTGCAAGGTCCATGAGCTCTCAGTACCCACTGCACAGCTGTGTTAGTCTTCATGTCAGTAAACAGCCACTCTCTGGTTAAAGCAGCTAATCTTCTGATTGCTGTAAGCTTCTCTAAGACCTGATCCTACCTGCTCCTAAGGCCTGATCCTTCTCCTCAGAGAAGGACAATTGTTGGGTTGTACAGCACATTAGCAGCTAAGAATAAAAGCTGGTTATCTCTCACCCAGTTACTCTAGAGGTCATTGAACCAGCATTAGAAATGGATGAGCTAAAGCTTATAAGGAAAATGCCTGTGATTTTGCTGTATGGCTGGAGGGAGGAGAAAATATACAGGAGCTTTAGGCTTTGGTGTAGCGTGCTAGCTTGCTAAACCAAGCCTCTGCTTCCTTTGTAGGTAAGTGAAGGTTTGTAATAAGTTTCTGTGTTACACAGGCTTCAGCAGTAAAACCAACATAACCATGGAGGTCAGAAAAATGACCTCTTTCCAATCCATGACTGTAATATGGTCTTTAGTTTGTCTGTGAAAGTTCTCATGAAAACTTTCACTCTCACCCCAGAGATCAGTTTTTGAGCACATTGTGTGAGCTGTTAAAACTGGAATGAAAGGGGGCAGCAGCTTGTGACCTTTCAAGGTGGAAGGAAGAAGGGTCTGGGACAAGCACAAGCTTCCAAACCCTTGTTGTCTGACTGTACAGCATTTGTACGTGCAGACTTTGGGATTCCTCTGCAGCTATCTCTTCTGAGCTCATGTGGTAAAAATGTTACAACTGAAACTTGAAGCTGATGGCAAAGAACCTGCTCTCTGCAGAGTTAGCTGATTGCAAAAACCTGAGTGAAAAACAGTAATTGCTTTTTAAAAAGATTATTAGAAGTGGCTTTCCAAGTGTTCCACTTGGAAAGGGTTGAGAAGGTGGATAACTTGGCCGTTGGTCTGTAGTCATCACCTGGGAGCCTGAGACACTTTATTTCACTGCAGCTTCCCTGCCTGGATGTTCCAGAGAAGCCCATCCTCTGCCTAATGCTGCTGGCAGTCTGAACTCAGCAGCCACAGGACTGTAATAGTTGCTGTTCCCCTTCCTACATGTTAATTGACCTAGAAGGTGGACCTTTCCTTGAGCTAAGAGACCTTCTGCTGCTGCCTAGCGTGACATGGCACACTACTTGTTAGGTGTTAGGCTGTGAGATAGAAAGGAGAGGTGGCAGTTTCTGGAACTGAAGCAAAGCTTTAAGCCTGTATCAAAGTCTTTTTCATCTTTCCTGCTTTTTAAGCTAGAGAAGATTATAATCTTTTCCTCATAACTACCAGGCTTGTTAACTATCTGAAATGTTATGAATCCATTGTCAATGGCTGCAGAGCAGTGTTTGGCAGCACTGACATGAATTGTTCACATTGATTTGCCATCCTCTGAGCATTGGGTTGGAGAGGGTAAATGAATAAGGTAGCACAGGAGCTGCTTAGGCAGCTTAGTCTTGGTGTACATTGCATCTTCCTAGAGCACTTAGATCGAAAGGAGACACAAATCCCAACCCCTTAAGGTATGGAGAAAACACATGTTAAGGGTCTCTTTCATGGGCCTGGCTCTTAACCTTTTGGCTGACTGTGTTGCTTGGTCACAGTTTATCTTCACACTTGTTTACACTGAAAATGAAAACCTATAAAACATGGAGTGATGGCTTTTGGCTGTGTTGTTTTGCTTTTTTTTGTTGTTGTTGGATTTTTTTGGTTTGGTTTGGTTGGTTTTTTTTGCCTTAGAAACATGATGAATGTTATTATATAATGTTTCCTGGACAGTGGGACTCCTGAGAATCCAAAAAATAAAATAAAATTAGAGGGGGTCTCAGCTGCTGTTAAGTACCTCACTGTTTCTCTGAAGATAAGAACTCAATAGCCCAGAATGAGGGGATAGAAACCAGCTGTGATCACTGGGAGCCAAAAGAGCTATGTATACCCCTGTCCTGGAGGAATGGAATTGATGGCAGCAATAAAAAGTGTTTGGCAGCTCCCTGATCAGCAAAAATACTTGTAGTGAGTAATTCTAGCCTTTCCTGTGCTCCCTGTTCTGGAAGAACAGAACTACTGCTTCCTCCTCTGAGAAGTGGTAGCAGTGTGACTGACTAGCTTCAATGTGATTCTTGGTGTGTGAAGACAAAGTACTACCTCAGAGAAAAACTGCCAACTCCTAAATGGAAGAGATGGCTTTGATGGTGCCTGCAAGGAGAAAGCTCTGATGGAGAAAGGGTTTAAATGGAGGTGGGTGGGGACACCTGGGCAACAAATGGTTCCCAAGCAGGCAAAGGGTGGTAAAGGACTTTGAACTGGGGAAACATTGCCATTGTAGATAACAGCAGTATTGTTTTAGAAACAGGTAAGGATTAAGAAGGACACACAGTTGCTTTGACTTTAGATTTTTATCTCTTCCCTGAAAGATCTTATGATGACTTTTTGGATTGAAGAAAAAGATGCCTTTCCATGAAGAGGAACTGAAACGTTTTCTGAGCTTACCTGGTGCCATGTCAACTGGAACAGTCTGTAACAGAGAACCACTTGCAAATATTGCGAGGGACTAATTTAAATACATAAACAAACAAACAAAAAAGCCTTCAGAATTAATTCCTAAAAGGCACATCATCTATGGAAAGCAAATTACAGCTGCTCATATTCATTCCCCTCCTTTCCAAAGCAGGCTTGCAACTAGGAATTGAGCTGCAGAGACCTCTTTCCTGTGAAATTCATGTTGATTCAGGAAGTAGCTAGTTCAATACCTTCCTGGGAGAGAGGCAGTATTAAAATAATATCTAGTGATTGGAACTGTGCAAGAAAGCACTAACCTATTCTCACAGCTTGAATGGAGTAATTTCAAGTCTCTAAAACAGGAAAGTAATAGAATAAACTGCTCATTGTCAAAAAACAAAACCCAAACAAATGAAACTGTACTTAAGTCACCTGCTGGCTATGACCATTTCTAGAAAGGTCAGATAAGCAGCTGAGTTGTCCCCCTTGTGTTGACCCTGTAATGAAGCAGTCCAGGCAGGCAGAAGACCTCTGGACTTGCTTTATCATAAGGCAATGCTGGATGATATTATGAGACAATTTCCTGGTACCACCTCACCCTTTACTACTGAGTGTTGGCAGCACCTGCAGACTTCAGGGATGATGAGCAAGGGATTTTTTTAACATGTGCCAGACTTGGCAGACTCCGTATGTTGTTGGTTACAGCTGCTGGTTAAACTCCTGGTTCTATGTTGTATAATTTATCCTAATAGAGCACAGTTTCTGTCCTGAAGAGCTCCAGGCAATTAACACTCCTTCTCTTGAAGCCTGCTATAGGAATGAAGCTGGATTACTTGTTGATCAGTAGTACTAGGAAACACTAAATTGTCTGCAGGGATGTGGCCTCTGCGTAAAACAGGTCCTTGAGAACAACGGAAGCCAGAGTTGGCACTGCTCTCTTTCTTTCTGATCAAAGGAAAATATGAGGAGAGGACAGATCACAGCTCTCAAATAATAACTTGCAAGGAGTGCCTGCTGTCCTCCTGTAATAACCCAATGTACACCTGATGGTCACTTTTCTGTGGCCTCTAGAGAGATGAATGTACCACCACTGACCTGGACTTTTGCACCTATCTGGAAGACATTGTGAGAGCTGCTGACCAACCATTCAAAAGAATGCCTTTGTTCAGTAACAATTCCCACTCTCTCCTGATGGAACCATATTCTGGATAGGAAGGGATTGGTGAAGGTCTTTCTATGAAATCTTATCTCTTTTATTCACAGTAATCTAGGATTGAGGTAAGTAATATAAAATGTGTTAAGCCTTTCTTGAGAAAGGCACTAAAATAGATTTGTGCCTCTTTTGGATATTTAAGGTAAAAGAAATCAAATGAGTGAAAGAAAAGCAGTAGAAACACCTTTGCTGTACTCTAAATGAGAATGAAAATTTTTCCTTATGAGCCTTGGATTCCTCTAGTGAGATTTTCATGAAGGTGTCCTCTCATCTTTCTTCTCACACCTTCCCCATGTCAGGGATGGGTGCTCAAGAGGGGGCCTGAATTTCCATCTGAAGTCATGCCTTTGCCTTTTTGACACTTCTGCAATATTTTTTTTCTGCTTTCTCCTGTGCAGAAGGCTGTAGACCACAGGATGTTAGTGTCAGCTGGTGGCAGACGGCAATGTGAGAAGCCAAAATATTAGGACTGTTGCACAGTGTAGCATTTTCAAATAATTTATTGGAAAACTTCTTTAGGAGAGACATTAAGGACAGATCATCCTGACATTCTGGCCATGTAAAGAATACAGGTGATTTGACAAACTCTTTTCTCTGCAAGTTTCTTCTGAAAAGTGCTTAATTGTCAGCACTTCTGCTTTGGTGGAGTTTACCTCGCAGCAGGCTCTTAACAGACTCATACTTTGAAGCTCCTCTACCACCTGCATAAGGCCTTCTGCTCTGGTTATAAAGAAAAGCCATACAGAAACTGAGGGTATTTGGTAAAATCCTTCTGATATTTCTGTAGTAACAGTTCTTTATTTTTTTGGAGGGAGGAGGGCGCAGTGGCAGTGCTGTAGGCTTAAGCTTTGCTTTCGTGTCATTTTTATGATATCATCAAGATACACCAAGCTCCTCTACAGAAATTCTGTGGAGCTCTGGGTTGAAAACAGCCTGAGGTTGTTCCTGATTTTAAAATTAGTTCTTTAAGACTATTGTTTAACTTCTATTGATCCCGACTTCGCTGTTTTCATGTCAATGTTTTAGGTGGCTAAAACTGCCGTGGCTGCCCCCCACAGTTTTAGTTCTTCCTAAGTTATCTGCTGAAGATTAGGGTTCATCTGAGCTTTTGCAAATGATGAAATAATGTGTTATTTAAGTGTTAATGTGGGGCTAATAGCCTATGTGGATTCACTTCAGTTCCTTCTGCTTCTTCTCTCCTAGGTTTACTTTCACTGTAGTGCATCAGCCTGTGTCGCAGATGCTGTGAAATCTTACGTACCTCACTGACCTTTTGAGAGGTAGAAGCTTTTTTTTCTTTTTGAGTCATTACAAAAATAGAAGGCACCGATGCTGTTTTCTGTAGTGAAGGTGTGATTTCAAAGTCCTTGTGCCTTGTAGTTTAGACTCCCAACTCAGACTGTACACGTACATAAATCTGTAGAGGGATTTCTTAAGTCATACAGTGCTAAAAGCTGTAGGTTATCTATGTATCTGTGTGCTCATACTAGTCGTCCAGGAAGTTCCTCTGAGTTCTCTGGAGCCTTTATGGTTGAAGACAAGAGATGGGTTTGTATTGATTTTTAGGCAACCACTATATCCTGTAAGAATGAAATGGCATTAAAGAGTATTCAGTCTAAAATGAGAGATTGCAAGGAAATCCATGAATGTTTGCAAGGTCGATATATAAGTTGGAGAGCTTAACTAATTGGTAGACTTAGCTGTTTCTTTTTGAGCATAGTAGCTCCTAACCAACTGACTGGAAGGAGAAGGAATGGCTGAGCCTATCTGTGTTCTACCTCCAACTTCATGTCAGGATTGAGGTCTATCTTGGAGATACTCTAACCTATCAGAACATTCAAACGGAATCACATAAGGGTGTCTTCAAATTCTTGTATTCCTTCTGAAGCTGCAGCGAGCTATGGAGATTGAAAAGCATTATAACTGCAATTAACTTGCAAGTTCCTCCATGTAAGCCTGCATGGGCTGTCACTTCAAGAACTCTCCTTCTGTAGAGTCAAGTGAGTTAAGTAACCAGAGGTTCTCCCATGGTAGAGTGTCTGCTTTAAGACTGACTTCAGGTGAATATTTACAAGGGGTTGACCTTGAGAGGTAATAACCAATGTTTGTAACATCGGTGCCATCCTGAGGAGAAGAATGACCCTCTGTCTCCTGTTGCAGTTCTGGACTTCATTAGAAGGCTTCTGTTACCAGCTCTTGTAGTGGCTTATGTTGCTCTAGAGGTAAGTAATACTTCAGCAGTGCTTTTCTTCTGCATTATCTGAAGCAATGGCTCTAATTCTGATACTGTGATGCCTGGATCCCTATCTTTAAATTACCAAAGCTCTGACAATCTTTGAATTTCTCTTGCTACCTTGCATGTGAAGCTTTTTAAAGTGTTTAGAACATTTTAAACAGTTTTTACAGGCCTTGATGATTCTATAAACACAGTATGTTCATCTGATCTGCATGAATATAAAAAAAATCTGGTGTTTTTCTGCCTCTCCTGTACCCAGATTTTTTGGCCCTCATTCTGTAGGCTCTCTCCTCTCTTCCCCCATATTTCAAAGCTCCTTCTCTTCTACATATTTTAAAGTGCATTTTCATTCTATAGAGATTCTTACCATCATCTGCTCTGAAGCCTAAGATTCTTGCTGGTCTATTAATTTAATATTCATGAATATAAGCAGAAAGGGCTCCAGTGTCTGACTACTAACTTGTTCTTTGGTCAGGACAAGGGGCAAAGTCTTGCCTGCTGTGATCATTAAGAATTTATTCTGAGGCCTGGTTAAGTCTATAACGAGTCAACTGTCTGCAGGGCATGATACCACTTGCTTGTGTCTGAAGAATTTAAGACTCAGTGGGAAGCCTATTTGCACACTTTGAATATTGCCCCTTGCTTATAAGATAGGACACAAATTTTATGAAGTGTGTTTTTTTGAGACAATTAAATCTTTTCTTTCATTTCACCTTTCCTTACCTGTCCAGTCCTAGTTCTTGGAGGACTAGCTCAAAATGTAGCCTTGAAACAATCACTGAAAAGTGGAATGGCTCCAGGTACTAATACGAAATTTGCAGGCACAGGCAGAATGAGAGGACAGTGTTAAACTTGTAGCTAGTGTTATTCCTAATATATAAGTCAAGGTGCTTACTAGGCGCAGTTGCGTTTTAACTGCTCCCTGTGTTACCTTAAAGTTACGGAATATACTACAGACACTTATAGAAATGTGATGGCGACAAGGCAGGTTCCAGAACTGCTGAAGGAGAGTTGGAAAACGAGAGATCTCACAGCCCCTGAGTATGAAACAGGTAGGGAGAAAAGAGTAGCCCGTCTGAGAGCAATGTTGGTTTTTTTCTTGCTGTCTCTTCTTTGAAGGCAGATGAGTTGCACTTTTGTGTAAGCATGTGACATGTGTCTGTGTGTAAGTGAATACACAGTCCCTCAGCCTCTACAATGGTTTGCATCCTCTTAGCCATGTGTTTGTTCCAACTTGGAAAGTCGAAGCCCTGTTTCTCACACAAGGTCAGTGTCAATTTGAAAAAAAAGTAACCTTAATACTCAAAAATACTCTGCATATAATAGCAATAAAATGTGTTACTATCTTTGTGCTAGCAGTTGAGCATGATTCTTTCTTCTTTCTGTTGCAAGTCAAGCCATATGTGACTAGTTATGGTGACTGTGTGTGATCATCCTGAAGCCAAGAGATTCTAATTCCACTGCAGTGCAACTTTTCTTTATTCCTTCCATGCTGCTTTCAGGCTCTAGCACTGCTTTGGCTAGCTGAGAGTGACTGCAAGGGCTTGGAAAGATTGATTTGGAATTCAAAAAGATTTTGATCAAGAGGAGATACTGTCCAAAATGAAACAGATGGAATTCAAGACAAGCGTGGAGATTTGCCTTTAGGAAGGAGAAATCAAATGCGTGAATACAGATGGGGGATGGCACTCTCAGCAGCAGCACTAAGGAAGACCTGTTGGATTAAGTGATCTGCAAATGGCAAGAGTCTCATTCTTTGTCCAAAGGAAAAAAATATGAGAGGGGAGAAACAGTCCTGATATGCTAGTATGTAGGGAAAGAGGGGAGTACTTCTAAAAAGGTTTTTGCAGGAGCATCTTGTTCAGCCTTGGTAGCAGCTCTGGAGAGATGGGCTCTAGGAAAAAGGGGGTTTGCTTCCTCTGAGAAGCTATCCTCACTAAAATACAGAGAAATGGGAATAGAATGGGCTTCCTTTACTGGAGACTCGGTGGGGGGAATGTTAAGTAACTTACCCTCTCTGTGGGGGAGGAGACTATGAAGTAAGGGCAGACAATTTACACTAATAGCTGCCTCAAGAAAGCATTAGAATAATTCTCACTTTATTTTTTAAGCAACTGGAAAAGAATCTTCAGAAATAGTCAAGGTAGGGCTGTCTCCATTTCCTTAAAGAAGGATGGGAGGGGGTTTCTGGCCCTACTGTTTAATGATCTATCAATAATTAATCAGATTATACCTTCTTCATTTGACCTCAACAGAAGGTATGCTTAATTTCTAAATCAAAACTGCCATTCAAGGAAAATGAGTAGTGGCTTTGGGACCTTTCTCCACCAGTTTCTCATTTATTCCTTTCTATGTGCAAGTTGTGTTCACTGGGTAGGGACCATAATGTCGCCACAGTGCCAAGACTGTCCTCCAGGGTGCCAGTATTGGAGACATACCCAGAATTTACAGGCTCTGCTCCTGGAGACAAGTAGAAAGATGGGCAATGTACATCAAACTTACTTCTAAGTCTCCCATTCAGGGTCAGGGTTCAAGAGTCATCTACCTTCTGAACTCTGCCCTCCTCTGTTATTCTGCTTTTTGTTTCAGAAGAGTTGTTAGGAAGTGATACTAGTAGTGCACTGCAGGTACTAGTTGACAAACTCTAAGCTGGTAAAACATGGACCTGAAAGACAGCTAGCAACTGAGGCTGGGATATGAAAGTAGAAAATCTTGTGAACTACAGCTGTAAATGCACTGCAGATGAAATGGCCTTCCTTGCATTGCTGCAGCAAGTCTAGGGACTTTATCAAAGGTAGCTCACAGGATATGTCAATCTTGTGTACAGCTGCAGTTAAAGAAAAGACAGGCCTTAATAAATCTCTTCACTGAAATATGCTTTCCTTCCCTCTCACCTCTGCTGTCAATGGCTTGCTTTCAGTTATCTTTCTAAAAGGAGTAGTTGTACATTTAGAAGAATCTGAAGATTATTTTCCTGCTGTTCCTCTTTCCTTTAACTTGATCAGTCTTTCACTCGGAGCCACAACAAAGGCTGTTTTCCCAGAGAAACTGGGCAGTAGCCAAAAGGCCACAGTAGTTCAATAGAAATATTGAGTGGCTGCACTGAAGTGTTTGGAGTAATGCTTCAGAAATGTCCTGGTTAGCAGGAAAGGCATGGCCCAGGCAATAGAGGCTGCTAAACTTGTTTTCCTCTGTGCTTATGTGAAGTCTGGGAGCATGATACATGTATATCTCTCTTATAACATATACACTCCTGCTCCAGTGAATATGGGGATAATTTGGGCAACTTTTTCCCTATGAAGAGATGAAGAGGGTCTTGCTAAGACAACAAAAAAATCTGCAGAACATAGAGGTGGCAGTTTTCTTTGCAAAATGGTCTTTGTGAGTATCCTGGGCAACTTTTATCTGCAGCATCAAATATTGGCTCTGGCTTTTCTTGAGGTGATCTCCAGCTCCTGCTGTGGCAAATGAAGTCTCCAGAACCCATGCTCTGACTATCCTTCATACAGCAATCACCAGAAGCTAAATAGGTTACAGGGAGCTTCCTTCCATTCTGAGCAGGGAGCAGAGCTGCTTTACTGGATCACTAACTCAGAATCCTAGTGTGAAGTACTCTTGTAGTACATAACAAGTTTTTTCCAAATACTTCCATATTCTATTCTAATACCATGCTAATTGTAACAGCCATGTACTGTGAAATTTGCTCAAGATGCTCAGTAAAGCATCTGCTGATTTTTTTCAAACTTGTGTTCTTCCAGAGTGGTTTAAGACTTTGCCCTACTACCTAGGTGATCAGAAAATCTGGACTTCAGCTGCCTGACTGTTGGTGAGGTAAAGCAGGGTGGATTACAATTGCTGATAGTTTACAGTCTGACTAGTTTCTGACTGGCAGCTACAGCTAATGCTGTGACCACAGGGGACTGTAACAAAAGGTACTTACTGTTTTTCCCTAAATGTATAGTGATAATATACAGTTGCTGATATGACTGCCTGAGGAGATCTCGGCACTTTCTAATATAACATTAAGCCTTCTCCTTGTACATCTTGCTGCATTCTAATGTGTCTCACAAATGCTTCAGTAGGCAGACACTACAGTGCAAAAAGGTATCATATCCCGTTCATGCTAGCAGCTCCTGTGTGAGATGCTTAGTCAGGTGCAGCTGTGATGCTGAACTTCTTTCCCATTGCAGGCATTAACTTCATGCAATGTAGATGCAACAGAGCCATCCTCCTAACCTGGGGAAATAGAGTGGGGGAAATATGCATGTGTTTGTTAATAAAATGCTTTTCCCTCCGCCCTTCCCCCCAGTTTGTCAACGTGCTGAGACTTTTTTTATTAATGTGCACAGCTAATTCACCCCCTTCTGGTGCACTGCAGAACTGAGGATGCAGATTTGAGGTGGTATCAAGTGGCTCACAGCTCTGATGTCTTGGTTTGCATCCTCTGATTCTTCATCTGTGTTAGCCACTAGTCAAGGTACTTTTTCCTTGCACTTAGTGTCTCACTTAGAATTTGATCATCAAGTCCACTGTGAAGTCTCAGAATTAATTTTGCCAGTGGTAGACTACCAACAGACGGTAGATGATTTCTCAGACATAATGAAAAGTGTAGAATAGCAGAAATAGAGGACAACCAGCTTTTGACAGACCAGTGAGGAGTTTGCATCAGCTGCCTTCTACCTATCTGTGTTACCAGATCCCTGCCTGTGACCTGATTTGCCTTGAAACTCTTAATTATCACTGCTTGTGTAGTTTTGCAGTTATACATCTAAATGAAATGTCTTCATAGATGGACATACAAGAACTTTAAAGATGGGCTGCTTTCATTTGAAATACACTTTGATCAGAAACCAGAAAGCAAGATCTCTGTCCACGTCCAAACACTAAAATTCAAAACAGTATTGCTCCCAAACTCTTGGGGTTCAAGTGAGGCTTTTGATACTGGATTACTTTGAATGGAAAACTTCAAACTGCCTGCTAATCTTTTCCTGGTCAAATGTATCAAATCGTACAGTAACACTTACCTTTTTAAGATGCAAGTGCAATAAGGTGAAAGCCTTATAACTACAACTGGTTTAATGAAAACCCTTTAATCTCATTAGTCAGTGAAGCACTATGAGAGCCCCTTCTGTCAAACCTGTGCTTCAGACATGCTGTGGCCTCAGGCTATGTTTTGGAATTGAAATTTTAGCTTTCTGAATCCCAACCTGATCAGAAATTTAAGTATAGTCATTAGAGTGGCAATTTTGAGCCTCTTTCCATTTGTAGGCACTGCGGATGTGTTCATTCCAAAAGTGGTATAGGTTCTGGTGTGGTGAATTGGGCCCAACTGGTAATAAACCTAATTCTCAAAGTCACCTTTTTCAGATTTCCCCCTGAAAGAGTTTGTACCAGAGCTCCAAGGATCAAACTGAAAAGTACTGTTAAACTATAGGCAGAGGAAATATATGGTCTTTCCATTCTGTATTTCCCATCAGGCAGTTAAAGCTCTGCAACAAAAGGATCCATTCACAGTAGTCTGGATTGCCTTGATATTTATATGTCCCTTCCTGCCAGGCTTATCTTTTAGAGCAGAAACGTACCTTCCTGTTTTATTTACCTGTCCCAAATCCAGCTGCACCTCCCAATTTTTTAATGCATCTCTTCATAGCCAGCAGGTCAGTAAATCTAGCCACAGAACCATGTGTGCTAATGCTGTGTCCATACTGTCTGCTTTGTCCAGGAGCAGAACTTCATGCCTGAATTCACCACACGCTCATCCAGCTACTCATGTGACAATGGCTTACCTCATAGCTTGGTATTCACAGACTTGCTTCTGCTAGCCCTCTTTGAAAGAAAATACTCTGTAGCATTTCAACTCCGGTGTTATTAAATCAGAAGCAATGGTGTGAAAATGCCTTTGGGCCCTGATATGTTGCAGATTATTAATAGTAGTTGAGAGACTGTTAGATTGGTACTTTGGTTTCTTCTCTACCTGAGGAGCTGGTTGCTCCCCACTTTCTGGGAAATTCTTGATCTGTTCCTTACTGTGATACTTGCCTTATATGTCCTTGCTGTGTACTTCCCTAGCTGTTTTGAGGAAACTGGGGGAAACTGGAAAGAGGAAGGCTAATAATGTGCATTTCTTACATTAAAATGGGTGTGGCTACAACAAAGGTGCATTAAAGGTAACCTAACTGAGAAGGATGAAAGAGACCTAATAGATATGCCAAAACTGGTATGAATGAAGTAACGGGAGGGCGTGGATGTGGAAGGACCAGAATGACCAGGAAGGTGGGCTGTAAGAGTGGCATGTGGTAGTGGCACCTGGAGTAAGAGGTCATTCGTATCCCAGGCCATCTAATTCCAGCTTTTCAGAATGCATAGGTCAAGGGGAGACACAAAGGAAAGCCTTCAAGTTACGATGAGATGGTGGCAGAAAGATAAGTAGACAAACTCCTGTCTTAGTGCCTGAATACTGGGCAGACCACTTCTCATGAACCTTTCTACTCTATGAGCAAGCAGCAAAGACAGTGTGAGTAAAATCAGTTTTGGTTTTGAAACAGATATTCCTTTCTCTGAAGTGTTGTATCATGCCTGTGATATTGCAACTTCATGTGCTATCCCACCATTCTCAAAGGCTGAGTCAACACTACAATGTGCAGACTTAGATCCTCAGTACCATTTTCGAGCTAAGCATCTTCAGTCTCCATCTATTTGTTCAGCAACAGAGTTTTTCCTGATGTTTAAATAATTATTTTTTTTTTTACTGCAATGGAACCTGGAGGTTCCTGCTTGGTCTACCACAGACATACAGAATATTCAATAATTCAATGATTTAATAAAGTTTTATATGGCATCTTGCCCTATCACTTTTTTTGTTGAACAAGTCCCACTCTTGATCTTTATTCATAGTCATATTTTGTAGACCTGTTCTCTGCTGGAATAGTTGTAATTACAGTGTGTCTGTCTTTAGACAGGATGTCACCAAACTAGGTGTGATACTCCAAATAACTGTTTGAGAGCACTGAATATGGTGGAAAAGTTAGTATAAACTCACTAATGAGGAGCCAGATCATTAAAACAGCAACTAGTGAGATGACATTTAATGGGTAAATACAAGCCATTATAATTGATTAAGGCTGAATATAGAACCAGGTCTCTAAAAAGGTCTATGTTTTTTTCTTTTTTGAAAATAAATTATTGGTCTTTTGAGAGAAGCTGACAAAAATTTCAGTGGTTTTAGGGAGGGATCATATTCTTTGGTTCTATGTGGGATTATTTGTTTTGCATTTAAAGTTCTGGTAAAATTTAGTAGAATTCTAAGTAAAAATGTTATTTCAAAGGATGTTACTTTGCTTTTAATGCATCGAAGTGACATGTGGTGAAATTTCAATGTGCTTTTTAACTAGTACACTTGGGTGAGCTGGACATAAATTCCAGAACTATCCTGCTTCAAATTACTTGCTTTCAAAGGCAGGAGGAATATATGTATGTATGCATCCATGCATAAGTGTATGGAACAGGTTTATGTAGATGAAGTTTGCCTATACCAATCCAAGGCAAGCATTTATTTTGCACAAAGCAAAAATCCATTAGTTGGTGATGCTGCAAGAAGCTATGGCAGCTGCTAAGCAAAGGGTAAATCTAAAAGTGCTCCAGTTTGGGACTTCATGTGTGAAAGTGTCGTGGCATGGAGGTGGGAGGAACATTCTCTTCACAGAGCTCTATTGCAACCACTTTTAAAATGCAACATTGCAGTTTGGACACCTGACTTGCAGAATATTTGGTAGATTGCATGTAATGTAGAACAAAAATATAATCAAGCATTGAAATGATCTTATTTACAAAGGGAGATTTAAGTATGTGTAATTTGGTTAAGTTATGAAGAAAGGATTTGCACTAATAGTCTAGGTATTTGGAGAGCTGAAGAACACAGACTTGGTTAAGTCTTCTTAATAATGACCTAAACTAAAATTTCACAATGAATGGCAGAAAACTGCGTGATGGTGAGGTGTCTCAGCTTGTCAACTGGTTTCCTTGGTTAGACAGGTATCCTATGGTGTGGGGCTTTTGCAGTGTACCTTAAAAAGAGCAGCAGCAAATGTAGGTGCACATTCCTTCCTGTGAAAACTCTCCTGCACTGGCTAAGAGTTCCAAGTAAGCCAACATTTCTTCTTCCAGATAAGCATAGTGCATAATAGCAGAACATAGGCAGAGCAACATGAGTAAATTAATCTGTTACAAAATGTTCAAAGGCAAGCTGTGGCTAAGGGGATGAGTTTTGATGGTTTCTTCAACTTGGAATCAATCTGAATCTCATTTTTATGTTAAATGAACAACTCTGGGTTCCTAGTTCCCTTGAGACCGTTCTGAAATCTGTCTAAAGGGTGTTCTGTGACCAGAGAACGTTCAGTCACAGAATTATTTGGGCTGGAAGGAGATTGTCTAGTCTAACTCCTCTGCTGAATGTAGTGTCAAATATAGCACATTGCTCAAGGCTGGATGGAATTTGAATAGCTGTCAGGCTGGAGATCCCACAGCTTCTCTGGGCAATTTGTTCTCGTGTTTGACCACCTTCACTGTAAAAAAAAAAAAAAAGCTCTGCTTTTCTTATGTTTTAAGGGAATTTCCTGTATTTCCATTTGCACCCACTGCCTCTTGCTCTTTCCCTGATAACACTATCTATAATCTGACTCTGCATCTTTACTGCCTGTCATCAGGTATTCATATTGATGAGATTCACTCTAGTCCTTCTTTTATTGGGGTCAGATGACCCCAGCTCTGTCAGCCTCTCTTATATCAGATGCTCCGAGTCCTTGATCATCTTCGTTACTCATTGCTGGACTCATTCCAGTATGTCCATGTTTCTATTGCATTGGGGAGCACAGATCACGGCACAGCACCCTGAACCCTGTATCTTCAGTGCTGGGTAGAGGGGAAGGATCACCTCTCTTGATCTGTTGTCAGTGCTTTTCTTCACAGGAGGCAGCTGACTGCCTTTGCCACGCACCCTGATGGCTCCCTGTCAGTTTCTTATGCAACAGGACTCCAAAAGCCTCTTCCACAGAGAAGCTTTCCAACAGTTGAACCCCAGCATACACTGGTGCATGAGGTTTTCTTTCCTGGGTGCAGGACTCTCCACTTCCCTTCAAACTTCTTGAGATTTCTGTTTTCCTAATTCTTTAGTCTGGCAAAATTCATCTGAGTGGCAGCAAATCTTTTGGTGCATCAGCTGTTTCTCCCAGTATTGTGTCTTCTGCAAATTTGCTGAGTGCTCTCTTCCCTATTGTCCGGGTCATTCACTAATCACAGAAACATCAAGGCCCCTCCCTCCTTTTCTAAACTGCTAATTTCATTGCAGAACTATGTCAGTTTGGACAGGCACGATTTCTATTTCATAAATCCATGCTAACTACTCCCAATTACTCTTTTTTATCCCTAATATGTTTGGAAATGGTTTCCAGAAGGATTTGTTCCATCACCTTCCCAGGAATCAAGATAAGGCTGATGGACCTGTAATTGCCCAGATCTCCTTTTTGAAGATAGAAGTGAATGGTGTTTGCTGATTTGGAAATTATCGGTGGAAACTAAGTGCATCAAACCACTTCCATTTTTTACTTGCTTTGCGAAAATTTGTGTCTTACGTGGAAAAAAATATCAACAAATCTTAAAGCCATTTTTCAGGCTGGAAGAAACACTTCAGTATTGAAGCTTGGGCAAGTCGGAGAGTGGAGGCAGATCTTGTAAGTCGTAGTTGGGAGCGGATTTAAGACTTGCACAAGAGTTCAATGCTACTGAACTAAGAGTGTTGCACTACTTCTTCCCTAGGAGAATTTCATTACTTCTCTTTCTCATGCCAAAGGCAATTTTCATCGAGTAGCTGGACATCACATCTGTCTCGGAGTGTCACCTAAGGGATCCCTCTTTCAAACTGCTGGGAGGGAGGGGAGGGAAGGGCTGGCCTCTCCCCTCCTTGTTCTCCCTGCTGCTTTTGTTCTCTGCCTTAATTCCCTTTTGAAGGGCTTATATTTTATTCAGCAGCCCCTGCTGTGCTGGAGCCCGTGACAGAAGTTTCTCAAAAGCACTCCGTTGACAAAATGCTAACAGCTGGTCTTTGAAACTCAGGGAGTGTTAGTCGGGAGAGGTGAGGGTGGCAGGGAGCAATGCAGAGCAGGGGAAGAGAGGAGGGGAGGGGGCAGAAAATACACTATTTGTTAGGAATAATGAGGCAAAAATATGACAGAGGTTTTTATTGCAAATAACAGACAGCAAACTTCAAACAAGAGAAGAGAATCATTAAAAAACCCACAGCAACAGAGTTAAATAAATGCATAATTAGCCAGCACCATGAAGGTGGAATTTACTGCACCAGAGATTCTTAAGGGAGAGTCAATAAATTCACAGCTGGTTTGGGTTTTTTATTATTATCATTCTTTCCCCTCAGGAACAGAAGAAAATGTGAATGAGCCCACGGCTGTTCTCAAGGTTTTGGCGGGATTTCTCTACTTCTTGGCACAAATCGCAGCCTCTGTCTCAGTGGAAACACGGCTGCCAGATCCACTCTCCCGAGGGAGATGGGGGTGATTTGTGAATGGCAGGACTGAATGCTATGTGTGTTTGGGATCAAACCGATGAGTAAGCATGTCTGGTCCTAGGGAAATTTTGAGAAAATATAAGAAAATATGTTGCAAGTTCTGCATGCACCTTAGCATGGGTGCATGTAAGATTATGTGTGTGTGTACACTAGGATAACAGGGTATCTTACTCCTTTTCTTGACTTCTCCGTAGGTGTCAGAAACCTTCAGGCTTCTGCATGTGGATCTGTGCTATCACAGTGTGAGCTCTTACCCACGTGTGCATGTGCAGGCCTGTGGATCCCTGTACGAGAGATGGCATGCGGGCTCACTCTGCCATTCATGGGCACAGAGTGGGGCTGATTTTAAAAGGTAACAGGCTATAAGCGTCATTACAGCAACAGCAAAATTGTATGATACTGTATCTACATGAGATAACCCTCCTGTTCCACTTCACTCCACAATGCCACCCCTACTAGACCTGTGTGAAGATGTTCCTCACAAACGCCGTTTTTCCCCCAGGGTAAAATGCGGGTTTGTTCTGAACAGATTCAAACTGTTTTTCCCTAGGGTGCATCACTTTCACAGATAGCTTTTCCAACACCCCCGTTTCCACTGTGCACTAGGTACAACTGAAGACCTATAAATCAATAAGGCAATGGCAATGCAATGAGTTTTGTCTGGCCAACTTGAAGCAGCACCCTGTATGAGTCCTGTGTCTCAGTGTGTTCCTGGAGCCATAACAAGGTGAGGAATCAATTTCTGTAAGTAGCTGTGTTAGAGGGTCATTTGGTTTGTTGAAACAATTTCAACTAGAATATTTCATGCTACTTCTGGAAAACTAAATGCTTTGATTTTGAGATCATCAAAAAGCTTTGTTTAGATCAAAAATGTCAACATTCTGAATGGGAATTTCCATTTTTACAGGAAAGAACAAAAATTTCCATTTTTCATCACCAGTTTACAATGAAAAAATCTTCAGGTTTCGCAAGAGATTAAGAAAAATCTTAATCTCATTGTTTTTATCTGCATTACACAGTGATGCCCATAAAATTGCCTATAGAACAGACTTGTTTTCGTTCCCTGCTTCTAACCAACATGCAGAAAAAGCTGCTGTACATCATGCCACTTGATTTGAGCCATTCAGCTTTGTGCTCTTAAAGAACTGGAGGTTCAAAACCGACATCTGAGTGCAAGCAGTATTGTCTTCTGCAAAAGTGTCTGCTCCCCTAAGTGGGTGTCTGTTCCACCAGCAGACACTTACTGTCGGGCATGAGGACATCTGTAACTGCCAGCATCAACCTGCCAGGTCAGGGCAGATAAGTTTAGTGCAACAGGCATTGAGGGAACCTGAACTAAGGAGTTTGACCCACTCTACTGATTCTCCTACACCCAAAATTATTATGCCAAGTCTGATTGGGTGGGTTTTTTTTGGCTACACATGCAAAAATAAAGACCACAACTTAGAGCTGGACAGCCAGAGCTGAAGTACAGGAGCGTAAGAAAGAAGAACACCTCTAAACCGACAGGAGAGACTGAAACTGTGAGACACTTCTTACTCCCATGGCTAAAAGACAAATGATTTCAAGAAGGAGCTTTCTCTCAGATTATCTGTCATGATAAACACTTCAGCAAAAAATGTAATGAGAAAAAACAGTGCCTAACCGCAGAGGAAAGGAGAGAGACAACAGAGATCACATTGTGCTATCGGTATGCCACCAAATCGGCAATTGATGCTAACGACAAATGGACATAGGTGATAAAATCACAGACAAGCATTGAAGCCTTCCTCTGAAAAGTCGGTGTCTGCCTCTGATGGAGACCTGAAGCTCTGCTTTCTCTTTGCTCAACAACCTAAGTGCAGCTTATCTCTCCCAGTGAAACTGAGCAGAACTGTGGGTGAGTGCTGCGTGGGGTGAGCCTGTGAACAGGTCTGTGTGTGGGAGAGCATTTGTGCGCTTGCCTCTGCAGGTATGGTCGCTCCATGAGCATCTCTGTACCTGTGGGGGGCATAGGAATGGGTGTAGCAACCCCCTTGCACCTGCTGCTAGGAGTTAATAGGATTAGTCAAAGGTTTTGAAAGAGCTGCTGTTAAAGGCTTTTGTGTTAGCTGAACATGTGGGTTACACATGGTGCCTTACTCTGCATTCTAGGCGGTTTTGATGGAAGGAATCAGACCGACCACATGTATTGAAGAGCTGCTACAGGGTATTATCTTTGCCACAGATGGTATTATTCCTGCAAGTAAAGCAACGAAGGGGAACAGGAATTGGATATTGAGGTCACAGAGGGAAACAGCATGAGACACCACTTATGTGCTGGGAGCAAATATTAAGGGATACTAGGGTTTGACTCATGAGGATATAGAGTAGTCATCTGAAACCATCACACATCACCTATGCCTGGTAGGGACAGAGAGAGGGAGGGTTGTGGGAATTAAGGGACTATCACAGACACATTCTGCCTGTTTTCCTGTAAGTCAAAGTTTCTAGAAGAATTATGGGAATGACTAGACCACTTGTGTGGATGTTGCGCAGGGGCTGGGCTGGGCTGGGAGGTGTGAGAGCAATGACAACATGCTGCACAAAGGCAGCCATTGCTTTCTCTCAGGATGTACTCTCTGCAACATACATTCTACTGCAATGTCTGAGTATCCTGAGTGAACGTTCTTGTTTGAGAGTGTTTCTTATCATTAGCAGGGTACAAGAGAGGGAGCTGCATTGGAAGGGACAGCAAGACTGAGCCTTTCTCCTCCAAGTGTGCAGCATGAGATCTTAGAGAAGTGGAACAAAGAAGGCAGATGTGACAGGTGGAGGAGTAATAGAAAATAAAAAAGACAGCTGTGAAAATAGCCCATAGTGTTTAGTGTGTGGGAGGAATGATATGGATGTTTTCAGATTCTCTGGACTCTCTGCCCAGCCTGTCACATGGCAAGAGAGTGCAGTGGTTGGCATGGGTGGGCAAACCAGCCTCCAAGAAGTGCTTGTGTTGTGCCAGAATTCTAGTCCTGCTTTACCTGCCTTGGAGTGTCTCTATCATGTCTGGACAGCCTGGGCCTGGGTGCACCTGTGCATTCTGCATACAGCACTGCCTCATCTCCCAGGGCATACTGTGTTATGGGTGGACAGGTTATTGCAAAGGTGAGGCCACGGCACCCTTAAGCCATTGCTTGCCTGACAAATAGCTTTTGCTGTGATAGGTCCACCCAGCCTGCCCTGACCTTGCCCCACAAGCAGTTACATAGTGCTGTTCATACCCTGCACTGATGCAGAGGGACTGCGTCTCTGTTTCTGCTGGCTAGCGAATATCTCACTGGGGGATTGTCAGTGAAAGCACCAAATAAAAGGGAGAGAAAAAAAAAAAAGAAAATAAAATAAGGCTTTCTTTTAGACCACCTTCTAGCTCAGAAAAGTTCAGGAGGTTTCAAAACAACCTTTTCCTTGCAGAAATTCTGAAACTTCCAACCAAGCTAGCATTGGCTAGACATAAAGCCATAAATCAGGCTCTGACTCCTTTTGAAAGCACTGGAGTTTTTTTCCATCCCTGAGTTTCTATTTTGTTATAGAATCCAGGAGGGTTTTTCATGGCAAGCCTGCATAATGCTGTGGAAAGTCAGGATACGCTCAAGAGCACGCTCCAGAAGAACGACCCTGAGATGTTCCAGGCCAGCAGACTGGAACCAGCTCAAGGTTTGTTCACTGCTTAGATGACGTGAAGTGGTTTGGGGAACAGACTTACCCTGGAGTAGCCATGGTCTGTTTCCTTTACCCTTTGCTTCTGCGTCACTGACTCCATTTGGCCTTTGCTCATGTTGTGAACTTGTTGCACCCCCTGTCCTTACAGTGAGGCATGTGTAGGCATAGGCAAATGAGAAAATAGAGGCGTGCCTTCCCAGGGCTGTTAGGCTGTCCTTGTGTATGGACAAGGTGTTAGGTTTTTAAGCATTTCTTGCCCTTTGTGCTGCCCTTTCTGCCACCCTGGAGCAGCTGTTATTTGGATCATGTGGAGAGGAACAGCATGGTAGATTGAAAGCTAGACTATACTGTTCATTCTGTGTAGTTAGTTTCGAGATAGGTTTATTTTTTAAGCTGAGTCTCCTAGGAAGGAAGCTGAAACCCTGTGTTTAAGTGGCTATTTACAGACAGCCTTATGACAATGCTCTGGCAAAGCTTGGCTCTTACTACAGCTCACCAGGATCCCCTTTACCTTATCCACCACATCTGTGTGTTACCAGTCAGTGCAATTTCACAGGCTAACTGAGGACTGCTTTGTATGACCTCCCTGCACAGAGTTCAGGGAACACTGCTACAAAATGCCCCTGTGCCATGAAGTCAGCATTTGCATGGCAAGCTTCTTTTCAGTCTGCTGCAAATACCTAGAGTCTGGCAGAAAATTGCTGTGAATTTGCAGAGCATGGTAGGCCTTACTTAAAAAGAAAAGTAAAAAACCAAATATGCATGAAAATAGAGACATATGTATATGAACACATGATCCTGGCCACCAAAAAAGTTTTTGAAATGGCTGTACTGACCCAGCTGGTGTGGGTTTGGGTCTATAATTGCAGTGGTTCTCATGACACTTCCTCTTTCCAAAAGCTTTTTGGCAGAGACAAAATAGCTGGCATGAACGATAGTGTGAAATGAAGATAAATGAAGAATATGGGCACATGAATCCCTAGAAGGAGACTGGGTTGGTCTTAATGCAGATGAATGTTTTCAGGTACTGTTTTTTACTGTTTTTCCTTCTCTGTAAGTAGAAGAGCAACAACACAAGGAGCAACTGAAGTAAGCAGTAGACGGAAAAAGCAATCCCACAGTTAGTATGTCAGCTTAGGGTTTAAGAGAGCCTAACTCATGTACTGCTTCTCCTGTAAGCTGGTGTATAGCTGCCTTGAAATAGAAGAGGCATCCTGCCCTTTCTGTTCAGAGTCTGAATTTAAGCAGATTTCGATATGTATCTCAGAGCATGTGTCATTCTGGCCAGTAGTAAAGCAGAAGCTGTAGCCTGGTGTTTCTAAGTGGACATATGGCATTAGCACAAGGCATGGCTTTTTGTGGCCCTACTGCTTCCGACAGACAGGGATCAGTGCATGTCCAGAGGTGCTGTGGCGGGACTCTTGTCTAGAAGGATGTGTGGTATGAAGCTGTGGACGCTAGCTCAATAACTAAAAAGTAGATAATTCTATAAAATGGGTGTTTAGGAGACAAATCTCTGTTATTTGCCCTTAGTCATTTGACTTTCATTTTGAGAGTGACTCCTGTGATATGGTACCTGAGTGGGATGCTCACCATGTGAAATCCCCCATCCAAGCAGTGGAATATGTAGACGTGAAGTCTTTATATACCTGAATTCCCTCATCAGGATTTATGCCATCCAGATGTACCCATTTGGACTGTTTCAAACAAAGATTGGAAGATCTGCACAGTGGGGAGCTTCCCTCTGCCTCTCCTCTGGCTTCTCCATGAATTGTATGCAGAAATGCAAAATCTCCTTTTTGCAGGACACAACTGTGTTCTGCTGTAAGTATTTTAATATGATTATGGGTCAGTCAAGTTCTAATTGACTTTAATTAGCAGTTTACCTATATAAGATACCAAATTATTTCCTGTTTTTCAAATCAGATTGGAGAGGACAACCTGATTCATCTGATGGTTGGTTCCCTAATCAAAAGGGCAAAGACGTCTGTCCCTACACAGAGACTATTTTTTTGCAGGGAAGTAGGTTTGATCTTTTGAATCAAATGATCCCTTCAAGGGAAGATTGGTAAAATAGAATTCCACTGTACCATCAAGCTGAAGTCACAGCAAGAGAAGAGACAAGTATAGATGAGTTGCAGGTCACTGATTTCCTTTTCTCCTGAATGTATTAAAAGTGCTGCGAGTCTCCAACTTTCCACAAGATCCACCTTGGTACTTTAATTTCCCTTAATTTTCTAGTGTTTGCTCTGTGGTAGGTGCTAGTGTTTACAGTACTTTACATGCTGGGTAAAGATGTACAAAGTAATCCTTATGCTTACTAACTTCTCACAGATAATTTTTTTCCAAGAGCTGACTGGAAAAAAGAGGAATGTCTCCTTTTTCTTGTTTTTTCCCCCAGTGTTAGAAAGCATAGTTTCCTGAGGAAGAAAATGAAACATTTAGTCTAACTCGAGGTAGTTTGGTGCTACAGTATTGCTGTAGTATTGAGAAGGTTGTAGTTTGGGTGTCAATGAAGTTGGGTTCCTCAAATGAACTCTATCCTTGAGATCATGAGGTTGTTTTGGGGCTTTTTGTTTGTTGTTTTATTTTGGTTTTTTTTTCTTGCAAGCTGGCAACATATCTCATTGAAGACAGAGGCTGACCTTCACCTACCAAGACTTTAAACATCTACAGTTCAGATGTCTAGGTTGAACTCCTTGCCCTAACCACCCTGTGAAGTGTTGCTGTAACTGTTGTTGCCAAAGGGCAATGTCTCTTCAGTCAGGGTGCCTGATGGCAGGACCTAGGAGGCCTTCTGTTCCTGGTTCCTTCTCTTTGTGAGAGAGCAGCTCCATCAGCCCTGGAAAGAAAAGTCTTTCTGCAGAGGCCAGTGGACTCAGCAGTGTGACAGGTGATGGGAGCAAATGATTATTCTTCCTTCTCTCTGACAAATATTGTGATATACATTAGAATAGCTCTTGAATGCTTATGTGTGGGTGGGGTTTTTTTCCATATCAGGATGTTTTTCTCATATAATATTGTGTAAGAGGGAAGACTTTTACACTAGCTCCTTGGGTGACTTTAAGAAGAAATGTATTCTGAAACTGGTTTTGAAGAGAATCAGTGGGTACCAGAAGAGAAGCTCTATGCTAAAAGGGTTGCAATGGTGGATGGACTAGTTTTATGGCCCACTGGTTGTTGAAAACATGCTTTGTGTTAAATTTTGGTACTGGAATAGAAAACTGTCCATTTCTAATCCTCCTACTGGCAGGGGAAGGGAAATCTAAACCCACTTAAATCAAATCTGAGTAGTGGTTTCCACCTGCATTTGAAGACAGCCTGAAACACCTCTGAACGGTTGTATAGAGGCATTCTTCACCTTAATTGATTTTTTCATTTTGCTCTGAAACTGGTCCTAGATTACTTTTGGTAGAACCAGTTCTCCAGCATGATTTTTTCTCCCTTCCTCTGCCCACCATAAAGAATACCTTCCCCCTACTTTGGGAAAGAGCAACCACATCTTTGCTTCCCCTGGTGTCAACTATCTTTGGGAGATTTTTAGTTTTGCCTTTGTTTTTCACCATGCAAATTTCCTTTTCTTTCAACATATTGAATTTCAGTCTGGATTGATGATCCTACAGAGCAATGTGGGTTTTTTGTGTTATAAATAACACAAGGGCTCCCTGTACTGATCAAATGATGGTGGGATTTCTAAGGTGACAGAGTCCATAGAATTCTTGAATAGTTTAGGTTTCGCATGCACTGAAAAATTATTGGTGTTTTAATTATAGCACACTAAAAGGGTTTGGTTAACTGTTTGATTTCTCCTCTGAGGCTGGGGTGGTTGTGGCACAGTGGCAGTCTGCTGGAGTGGATGTTTTCTCCTTTCTTTGTCAACTTGAACATCTCCGCTTTGTTCAAACAACATTTGAGCCATTTGATTTTGTAAAAGGTGTCCCTGCCCATGGCAGGGATGTTGTGAGTAGGTGGTCTTTAAGGTCCTTTCCAACCCAAGCCATTGTATGACTTGGAGAGAGAGAGCTGTTTAGTTCACATTTTATATTGTTTCTGCTCACTTTGGTGGATGTCAGTTGTTACCTTCCAGAGCTCAAGCTCATATGACTGCATGTATGCAAATTGGCAGGATGTTTAATGTTTTTCACCTTTGGCTTGGGTCCCTGCTGCACATCTGAAAATCTTTGATTTGATGGCTGATTAGTTGCCTATCGTATGGGTAGACAAGATATAGCAGAGCCCTTCATCCACCTCCTGAAAAAAAATCTGGTATTAATAGCCTTCCAGTTGGGCAGTTATCCAGGAAGGACTGGGACAGAACGGGACACAGAGACTGCAGTTTTTCTTCCTTCTGTGAGTTCTTTCTCAGTTTAATTGCTGAGGTTATTTTAGGGTAGGAAGGGAGTGAAAGAAAGAGAGATTGTATAATGGATAGAGAAGCTAGTCCTGATATTGCTTGCAGATCTAAACACACAGGATCCTTTTAATCTTGCAGTTTGACAGTCTGGTACCTTATGGTACCACAAAATTAACTTAAAGCCTCCACAAACGTTTGTGAGAGAAAACATAGTCTAAGTACAGTAGAGTAGACAACAGAAAAAAACTGTAAGGTACAACTAACCAGATACCCTGAGAACCCAGTTTTGCTCAATCCTCTTTGCAAAAATTAAGCTGATGACTTTGACCTTTTTAGGGCCTTAATTTTACAGATGTAATGCCAGCACTTAATACTTTCCATGTGCAAAACTCAAAGCAGCTTAAAAAATGAGTGTAGCTGCAGCAATCCTTTATTATAGACAGACTCGCTGAGAGAAATGATTTAACAAAGCCATTAACAGTCACAAGGCTTGCCCATTCTGTGTATGCGCAAAGTTAACGTATCCTCCAGACTCAGCTTACCTCATCCAAAGTTATCAAGTAGCTCAGTGAAAGTGCTTCGTTAATAATATTCTCCCCTCTAGCTTGCTGATGCTGTACTCCCTACCTGAAATCCCATGATATACTGTTTTTTCCCTGTCTCATAAAGGCATGCCAGGTTATTACACACTCTGTATTTATCTCATGGCCTTCTCTATAGTGCACAAGATACCCTTGGCTAATTGCTGGTCTTAAAAAAGTAAATGCATAAAGTATTTTCTTTGGATCCAAGTGTTTGTTTGGTTTGTTATTAGATCATTAGGGACAGAACCAGATGCAAAGTTCAGTTATGACAGTACACCAAGTATCATCAGGGCTGACTCTGGGGACTTAAGTTCGGGTCTCAGCCAAGACTGTGTTTTTTCCCTAAAAACACCCAGCATCATCTGAAGTCCTCTGAGAAACAGGGGTGTTAGCTTCTGGAAGAAACTGATATGTATAGTCAAGCATTGCAGCTTCTTTAATGTTTGTATTTTGCAACCTAGTGAGTCCTGACCTGCGCAGAGCAGTCAATTATGAACTACAAGACCATATCAGAGATGTGTGGACCTGAGTGCATTGGTCAGATGCTCATTACAGTGGCTTTCTGTAATGGTGCTTGGCAGGAAGAGCCCTGATACATTCATCTCATTAACAGACCCCACTTCTTAGTTTTCCTTTCCTTTCATTCTGTATTTGGTAGTGTTAACAAAGTATATACACTGAATCATTTAGATTGGAAAAGACCTCTAAGATCATCAAGTCCAAACTTTGACTGTTCACCACCTTGTCAACTAAACCATAGCACTAAGTGCAATATCCAGTTGTTTCTTGAACACCTCCTCTCATCCTGTCACTAGTTTCCTGGGAGAAGAGACCAAACCCCACCTGGCTACAACCTCCTTTCAGGTAGTTGTAGAGAGTGATGAGGTCTCCCCTGAGCTTCCCTTTCTCCAGGTTAAATACCCCCAGCTCCCTCATTTGCTCCTCATAGGACTTGCCCTCTAGACCCTTCATGAGCTTTGTTGTCCTTCTCTGGACATGCTCCAGCACCTCAATGTCTTTTTTGTAGTGAAGAGCCCAGAACTGGACACAGGTTCAGCCTCACCATTGCTGAGTACAGAGGGACAATCACTTCCCTGATTCTGCTGGCCACACTACTTTTGATACAAGCCAGGATGCCATTATTATGCCATACACAGGCACCCAAAGCAGTGTGTCATGTAAGGTTTGAATCAGCAAAGATCAGAGCTGCATTTCAGAGTCTCTTCAGATTTCTGGTCGCTGCTTCTTCCATATCCTCTGAACCTTTCTCCTGCCTGAAATGCTAGAATGAAACATTCTCTGAAACTCTGATTGCACAGTCTGTTTCCCCCAGTGGTGCCTAGTAAAAGAAATCTTGTCTCTTGGATATGAAATTTGAAAGCAAAAATGGGAGAGAAAATAACAGTTGCTTTAAATAATGAACAAAAGTACCAGGAGATTTATTTCCCCCACCTTCTCCCCTCCCTTATGCAGATACTCTCTTCTTGAAAAAACAGTTTTCTGAAGTGATTTTCATGCTGGATCGACAGCCCTGCAAAGCAGCGTCCTCTGTTCACATACCAAATGGGAATAACTAATGTGTAGGAGTTCAGACTTTCACTCAGCAGTAGCAGTGCCTTGGACTTAATATAACTATAAGGTTGCATATATGTGAAGGGCTAGGGTTATCTCCCTGGTCCATTCAGTGACAAAATATTGTGTCTTCCTGAATAGCAAGGATGAGATCAGAGGGGGGAATGTATTCATTTCAAGGTGGGTGAAAAATGATCAATTAATGAATTCACTACAGCAACTTAAAAGGGTTTATGTGATAAAATATATCTGTGGTTGGCCTGGAACAAGTGTCCTCCAGGCAGAAACTGTGGATGTTGCTCCAAATCTTCTTGACCCAGTTCTGCCTTTGAAATTGGCATATTGGAATTGATTACAAACATGATATTGTTCAATTCATATTCTGTGATTAGAAAAGTGAAATACTGCTATTTTGTGCCCGCCACCCTTTTTTTCCACCCACCTTTATGCTGCATGGCCCTTTCTGTCTTCATGTACTCTGCCGTTGTGATTGGTCATCTAATGATATTGCTTCTTACTAAGCAAGCAGGTAGCAGCTCCTAGTGTAAATACTTGCCTACAGAAATCTAAAGTTAATTGTTAAGTTTTTTTCTGTCAGTAAAAAGAAAAAAATCTGATATTTAAAGCACTGCACAAAAGTGGGTGTGAGGCCACTTGAACTGCAAATGTTTAACAACTCAAGCAATTGTTTCCTAGCATTTTCTTTCTGTCATTTTTCAGAGATCTTATAACTGTGAAAATATACTTAGGGATATTTTTAGGATGAACAAAGTTAATCAGCTACAATAGAGACCAAATTTGAACTTTCTCCAAATCTCAGGCTGAACAGCTTTTGAGGCTCAGAAAGTTTCAATTAAATTTTTCTTCTTTCTTTTTCATTATCACTCCACTTCCAAATGTCCAGGTGTTAGCAGATACCAGATTCAGGGAGCAGTGATATGCTCTGATAGGGTCTGTTCTCATGTTATTTCTAAGATAACCAGAAGCAGGATGAACCTGAAGTCATCTTTTGGAGAAGTTTGTGCTGATGAGAATTATGTCCCTGTTTTCTAGAAGACTGAATATTTCAAATGAGGTCAGGAGTGGATCAAGCACCTTAAGTAGAAATGGGTATGAGCTAATTCATAGCCATTCTCTTAATAGCTGTACTTGAATGTATTAGTTTTGGTTTGGTTTGAGATTTTTTGAGGGGGTTCCTTGATGGGGTTTTTTAGCGGGAGGGGTGGTTGGTTTTGGTTGGCTTTGTTTTGGTGTTTTTGTGTTTGTTGGCTTTGATTTGTTTTTGGTTTTTTTTTTTTTGCTGCCTATCAGCTAAGCTTTTAATGTTATTGCCAAATAGATAAACAGATTAAGTTTTATCCTGAACTCATACATTCCTGAATTTAAGAATCTAGTCTACAAACTCCCCATTGAGGGCAGGGAGCAGGAATGAGGAAGGTAGTATCCAGAAGGCACTAAGTGACAAGCAAATTCCAACATTGCCTGGCAAGTTTTGGCACCCTGGACTTTCCGTGATGAAGGTTCAGCCAAGGATGTGACATAGAGACAGCCCTAATAGTATTGATAGATAGAGGAGATAAGACTGAGCCTAAGATCCACTATTTTTCCAAGCTTATTACAGGACTTGACTGCTTGCAGTAACCAAAACCAAAAAATCATAAACCCATATACAAACAAAACCACAGAATTGAGAAAAACAAAGCTGCTGAAAAGCTAAGAGAAATGAGAAGGAAACCCACATGAAGCCTGCTGTGGAATCTTAACTGCATTATGGTAGACTGAGATGGTGGAGATGGGATGGATGCCATAAACAGAGGAATGTGTGGACACAAAACATGAAAGTTGCATGGGAACCCTCACTTGGAAGGAACTCTGGTAGTCAGGAAAGTCAGTCTAATATTTTTCCTATCCTTTACTGGGAGTGGGAAGAAACAGGACTGTTTATTTTAGCAGTATGAGAGGTTGTTTCTTGCTGATGTGCATGATTTGTCTAGTGGTTTCTGCACTTTGCAAATAAAAAGAAAAAGAAAAAGAAAAATGAAATTTGAAGTCGGGAAGGTAAGTGCAACAGGAAAGATCTTCCTTGCTTAGGTTCACGGCTTCACTAGAATGAGTGGAACTAGAGATAGGATTTACAATTGGAATACTGGAGAAGTTGATCATCTTCCCTGGAGAGGCATGAGGGATTGTGTTGGTTATGTACATTTCGATCTTGTCACCTTCCCGAGGACACAGTCCCCTGTGTGGATTCCCTTCCCCTCATGTTGGCTCTGGCAGTCTGGACACTTGTCAAATCCCCAGCATGCAGCTGCCTGCATCTCCCACTCCATTATTATTGCTGATGCTAATCTCTGACCGCTGAACACGGGTCAGAACCAGGAGATAATTGCAGCTCCGATCTGCCAGGCACGGTCCTTTGTGAGTAGTTAATGAGTGTTCAGGAAAATAAAGCAGAAAGAAGAAAAGAGGGATTGTGGTTTGCATACAGTGAGATAGGGAATGAATAGGAGATGGAAGGAGGGGACAATTCACTGATAGGGGAAAAAGAAAGAATCGGGGAAAAAAGAAATCATTTGCACTAAAACTCCTGCTGCCTTATTCTTGTTTCGACCAAGTGGATGCTGCTAGCTCTGGTAAGAAGGGGACTAAGCAAGCAGGATGCTGTTAACACCCTAGGCCTATTAGCAATGCTTTGGTCCGGGGTGCCATGGACACGGGGC
>VWZF01003098.1:538696-729042 GCA_013396755.1 Sclerurus mexicanus
GGGGGGGTCATCGTCTCTCCTGCCAGTCAGGGGGTTACACCTACAAGACCAATGTTCTTGTGCTCTTTGCTCTCAGTTATATGCTCTCCTTTACTCTGCACCACACTGCCTGTGTGTATGAAGGTGCCCTCTAGAGATGGGCTATCTACTCCTAAAACTGGTGTTAGCTCTCTCTTCGCTTGAGTGACAGTGACCTGTATCTCTGTATCTGAATCACCAAACTTTATTCCCAGTCCTATCTTTATATCACATTCAGAAGGATCGTTTTAGTGTCTGAAGGAAAAAGATGACTTTTGATTTATCAAATCTTTGACAGACTCTTACACCAAAGAAAGATAGCTGCATCTAGTGATCCACGGGACACTGTTGTCCCTAAAACAGGGTTTTTTAACCCAGTGTCCAAGAAGCCAACCTGTAGAGTCGAGATATTTGGTTTTATTTCATATCTGTGCAGAGATAGGTAATAGATGATAAATTTACAAAGCCAGCACCCCTTCAGTGTGCCAGGTGCTCATTTTTATACACTTGGAACAATAAAAAATTGGCATTTTCCGTATGCCTAGCAATCTAAAGCTGTAGTCATTGGCTTTTCACTCTCTTGTCTTCATTTAAAGGTACAGTGCACATTTATTTACTATGCATACTCTGTGAGGAAGTGGCTTATATGAGCAAGGGGCGATCACAGTCTACAGGTGGGCATTTTACTATGTTAATGGGCACAAGATTCAAGCGAAGTTGTTCTTTGGCTTTGTAGGTTGATTTATAGCATCCTCCTGTTCTTATTTCTCAGGTCATGGTTCTTGGTTCTTACAGGTTTGGTTATTCTCTCATTCTTCATAAATGCTTTTGTTTATCCTGTACTGTACTTCAGTGATTCAGTGCATTTTTAACTTTTAACCTTCTCATTGGTATTTTAGTTCAGCAACATGACTCCTAGTGAAGATCCCAGAGAGCATGACTGTTCTCTCTTATGGAGGACATGATTCTACCTACTTCTGTGACATGTGTCATAAGGCATAAATGATGCACTATGGTGACACAACAGCTTGGTGGTTTGGGCATGTCTGGATTTCTAGAAAACAGAAATCACCTCAAAGAGGGGAAGGAAAACTGCTTCCTGAAAATGAATTAGAATAATTCAGGATGGAGTTTGAGGGGGAAATAAATGATTGTGGTATGTGTTTGTGTCCATATGAGTCCCCTCTTCCTAACGACCATGTTAATGTGCTCATAAAAAGATATGGTGCAGGGGGGATGTGACTGTTCAGGCTGATTAGCATTTTATGGCAGAACTAAGCCCCATGACAAACTGCTGGCTGGGTGGGCTGTTTTACAACCCAGAAAACTCTAAGATGCTGAAAGTATGAGTTCCTTTTCCCTACTTTAAATGCTACTATATTAATAATAATATTAATTATTATTGACCTTTGATGGGTCCTGCAACTCCCATTAAAAAACAAGATGGTGAGGGAGTTTGGGTGGCTCAGGTGAGTCCTCACCAGAAGCGGCACACCAGGACAGGGCACTGGGCTGATAGAAATGCCTGCAAAAAGCTGCAAAGTATGACTGACATCCTGGGGCCTCTTGGATCTACTGACCAGAAAACTAGGTATTGAGTCATGGTGTCTTCACCATACCCATTCTCTCTCTGCAATTTCTCTTTGCTTTCAGTGAAGTATTAATTGCTTTTCACCCAAACTCACATGAACTCACATGTACAATATTCTGTATTATTTTGCATTCTGGAGACATACACGTTTTTCATTTGTGTTGAAGAACCTACATCCCTTTGTTTGCAAAGAGATTAGGGTTTCCTCAGGGTAAAATATACCATGGATACATTACCAGGTTTAGAACAGTCTGTGAGGTCCTGCTCCAGTCCCAAAAGTTGCTGGGCCAGATTTCTGTCCAACAGTAATGTTGAGATATGAGGTATGAATTGGTACAAAGGGGTAGCAGAGAAAAAAGGGGTGTTGAATCTGGTTGCAATATACCTTAGAGAGCACCAGCCTTTCCAGCACTGGGACTGTTGCAGACATTCATTTAGAGAGTCTGTTCCTCAGGGCTGTGGAGAAGGTTCAAACAGCAGGGCTTTGTGAGGCAAAGAGCAGCTCCTTCTGTGAGGCAGCAAGCAGAGGGACTTTGTGCTGGTGAGCATTTATCCCACGTGCTCTGTGTTGCCTCCAGTGATGGAAGGGCTCCATCTGGTTAGAAGTCTCAGTATATAACTGCTTATCATATAATGTCACTCGGAAGTCAATTTTTTTTAAGGGGGGGAAGTGACAGGTATTGAATAGCCTAATGTCAAGAGAATAACAGGTTTTACGCCAAGAGATTTAGAAATGTGAGAGAAGTGATTTTCAGGGCAAATCAATTCTGTGAGTGAATGTGGCGCATTGTGCTGGCGAAGGGATGTGAGCCCAGCTGCAGGGACAACATGCAAGGGAAAGTGCAGCAGAACAGGTAAGTTGAGTCATGAGTCCTGCATATGTGTGTGGGAATAAACACACATAATTAGTAATAAAGACCTCAATGGGCACACTGTCTTTATTCAGGCATGCATGTAAGCCTGTGTTTTTTTATGTGTATATTGAATACTGTTACCATAGGTCTCCCTGGAAAACCTAGAACAGCCCTCTGGGCATTAGGAATAACTAATTTTAATTGAATACTCGCATACCGAATGGAGGGCCAGAGCTATGTGAGATACTTGCAAGGAAACCTGAAAGTATGAAAGATTTTCTGCACTTGTTATCTTGCTGCTGACTCCATCCTGAAGCTTGGCAAGCCATTAAGAAAAAAATGTAATTTCATAACTGCGTAAATGTCTCATAATGACCTCCCTGAGGGTTTGGTTCCCTTCCTTTCCTCCACACCCTTTTCTTCCCAGTGGGCTGTCTGGTAACATAAGGGGTGTTAGGTATTACTGTTATATAGAAGTGAATTGCCAACTCACTTAACTTGAGGACTTCAAGACAGAGCTTGCAATCAAGAGAATTTAGTTGAAAATCCCACGAGTAGGTTTTCACAATGGAAATACTTATCAGCAGGATAATGGATAAGCAGGAAGTTACCATGTGTGGCCAACTGGGATTTAGCATTGCAGCTCAGGAACTGAATATTTGGGGTCACTCTACCAGCAAAATGTGTATTTTTTTCACACAACTTCTGATAGCATGTAAGGAAATTGCCATTTGCACAGGGATATTCTATAAGCTGAGATGGACCAGAGAAATAGACTCACATGTCACGGAGCAAAATATTTGCTATTATAATTTGCTCTGTTTGCCTTAGTTTGTCAAAGGGTGAATTAACCCTTTTGTAATTTTGTGGGACCTCCGTCTTGCTTGTGGTCTCCTTTCAACTTCATGTGAGTGTTGCAGGCAGGATGGAACCAAAAGTAATGAAAATGGGAGTGTTTTTCCAAGCTTCACCCATGAGCCACAAGTGCCACGTTGAAGTGCCAAGATGAAATCTTTATTGTAGTTTTCAATAAGGTGCTTTTGCTTTCTCCTTCTATAAGCCAGCACTGAAGCAGTTAATTGTAGTGGCCTTTCTACTGCCAGGGAGACATGAGGGCCCTTGAAAGGGGCAAGAGGGTTCACTTCTCTGAGCTGCAGTTTTGAGGTGTACTTTTGTCATGCATTTCAGCTGAGAAACTTAAAATCTCACTCATTCAGATTGTGACAGCTCCACAGCCCTGTAGTTATGCTTCCCTGAACCTCTGAAACAATTGCCCAGAGGGCATCTAGAAATGCTCTTGTGCACTGTAATGGGCACCAAAGCCTTGGTAAAGCTGAATCTAGCCTTCAATCCCAGCCTCGCAAATGACTGGTGTTCCATCATATTTGATGGGTTGTCTGAGGATGTTAGTAAACACATACGAGCCCAGACTGAAATTCAAGGCAGTGGGAGATGTCCTTGCATGAGCATGCTTGCCATTAGCTACCAGGCCTGCTCCTGATTGAAAATTCTAGCATTGCAGTGCAGCACACACAAAATGAGCTGGCAGCCTGCCCAGGCTGCATATGGTGGTTGGAGATGGGGTACATTTGGTGAGAAATAGGGAAGCTGTGATGATAAGGAATAATAGCAGCTATTTCTGCTGTGGGATCATTATGTCCTGAACAGAGATGTGCTTTTGATGAGAGTGGGATGAGTGGTTGAAGTTTTGGCTTGTCATACCTCCAGCCTTGTTCATCTCTTTTGAATGAGTGTATGTAATGCTATGCATGCATCAACGGCTTTCTTCTGGGGAGAGGACGTCTTTTTAGTTCCATAGCAGACGCAACAAAAGATGTGCCTGAGAAAGAAGTCCTATCAAGAAGCCACAACAGTGACATTGTTCTTGGCAGACATATGATGAAAGTCAGTGCTTGCGATTTGGATCTTTCCTTCCAGACAAAATGCAACTGGCCTTTCTGGAGGTGAAGAAAATGCTGCTGCTTAAGGCATGAAACAAAAATTATAAGGGCCAAGAGGTTCCCAGGATAATAGTAGCAAAAGCGGGGATAAAATGAAGCTAGGGAAACACTTGCGAATGTGTCACTGAAAGACAAGATGTGTTGGCCACAGAACTAACAGGAGAAGCAAACCTGAAAATAATGAGGGAGAAAACTGCTGTTCATTATGGTTTCTGCTATATTCAGTGAAATAGGGCCTGACACTGGCATTCTTTGCAAATAATCAGAATTATGCCAGTGAACTGACCCAATTCAACTCCAGGACTGGTGTTCTCCATCTGTGAATACTGCTTAATTGCTCAATGTAAAGGAACAGCAATGTCAAGGCCACCACTAAGGTCTCAGTCTCAATTCCATCGTCTTGATCTTTGGTCTCCTCACAGAGACTCATGGTATTGAAACAGCTGTGCTTGAGTTTTCTGTGTGAACCATAGTTTGCTCTTTGCAGACTTTTAGGAGAGTGTATTTGGTACCCAGAATAGCAAGCATGATAGAAGAAATCTCTGCCAACTAGCTTTTGCTTTTTTTTTTTTCTCCTCATTGTCAAGCTTCTCTCTTCTTTCCTCTCAGGAAAAAAATCTTCCTTTCTTCTTCCTTAGTGGCATGAGCTACACCATGCTGTAATCACCTGAGCCTGGACTGTTCCAAGGCATCTGGCAGAGGAGTCTGAAGAATGGAATTTTTGATATAAAGAAGTGTGCTGCAGGCTTCTCACGTGGGGAAGAGAGATGCGAGATTGAGGGCTTTCCCTGTGTTTCTCTGAGGTCTCCATGAGTTCTTCACAGGAGTCTCTGGAGAAAGCGGGTACAAATATTTCTACTGAAGAATGACCTCACTGCTTCTTTTATAGTGTGGATTAGTCAAGGACCGTTGTCAGACCAATCTTCCCATCACTTGTGCCTTTCCTACCAGCACTCAGTTTAGCACTAAACCAAGAGGTACCTAATGCCCGTATAAACCAGAACACTGTTTTAGACCTATGTATTTACAAGAAGGACATTAAGAACCAGTGTCTGTGAACCTCCCTAAGAGAGGGTCTGTAAAAGCACAGTGATGAATCTTGACAGGGACTGCTGGAACTATGACAAAACACTTAGTGCTGCATTAGGCAATGAAGGAAATAACACAATAGGGATCGGTACAGGGCTTCAAGGTAAGGACTAAAATGAGATCCCCAGTCCAAGTGGGATTTGTCCAGCCTTTAATTTCATCTTGCCTCTTCTTGGTGGCTAAGAGGCCTCAGTGGACCAGCACAAGATGTGCACCTCCTATCTAATCTATTGTATATAGAACATTTGGGCGAGCAATAGTGCCTAAAGGTGGCCATTCTGACAAGGAATCACATGCCAGGCAAATTCTTGAAATCATGGCTCGGAAGCCAAAGCTGGGAATGATGCCCAAGCATTGTGATATTCAGATTTGGGTTCAGGTCTGAGCCCAACCCTCCCTCTTTCTAGGGCACAGCATTAGACTCCTGTAAAGATATTCCTATGCTGCATGTGAGGCTGGAGCAATGCAGTAGAAACGGTAAGTGCAGTAAAAGGTTTTTTAAAGAGTAACCAATTGGTATCTCAAACTCACTAACGCCAGCCTGGCCTGAACCACTTCCTTTACTAACTTAATTGCATCCTGCTAGCCTTTGATGCCAGAAAGAAGGAGACTGTGTCTTTAAATAGAGTAGAAAATGATAGGGGTGAGGTGATCTGATTAGTCTGTAAGATGAGCGGAAATTAGTTATTTTCATCCTTAATCACCCACAGGATGGGCCAATTATCGAGCTGTTAGAGACTTATTAGATGGTTGGGAACTCACCCTTCCTCACCTCCCTCCCATAACCTGGCATGAAATTATTGAAGTCACTCAATTTCACTCTCATTGAAACCCATGAAGAGAGATCTCACAGCTGAGCATGGGGTGGTTTCAGAGGCCTTTTTCTAATGATGGGCGGCACTGCAGTTTCCAGAAATTGGTTTATAGATTTTACCCAAACCACCTCCCTGAAAATGCAACCTGCAGTTTTGCTGGAACAATTCTATCTATCTGTTTGTCTGTCAGCCTATCTGCTTGTCTATCTCTCCTCTCATTTGACTAATCTGGGAGAGGCGAACAAACTTTTAACAGCTGCCTGTATAATCAATGCAGTGTGTTTATCCACTCTTGAACAAATGTTCATTTTACATGTGTATTTGCCAAAGTATTCAATGAGTCCTGCTTATGAATAAATTGCATCCTGTGGATTCCCCTCTAATTGGATTTCCTAAGTGTGTTTGTCGTTTGGTACTGCTGTGGTAAAAGGTGATGGGTCAGATCCATTCATGTAGCACTGGTTTCCTCCTTCCCTGCCTCTCACTGGGTAATTGTGATTAACAGAATGAAGAAGGCATAGGTAAGGCATTGTGCTTTGGAAGAGGGAATTAATAATTTGAGGAGTGAGGAGGAGTGAAATTAGCGTTAGTTTTTCTTTCTCAGGAATCAGATTTAAATTTGAGGCTCTGCTAATAGGAAAAAAATATTAAGTTACATGCTTGGACAGGAGTTGAAATAATTTTTTCCTGTCACACTCATAGAAAGTTCCATGCTCCATTGCTGGAAGTGTTCAAGGCTAGGTTGGTTGTGGCCATGAGCAACCTGGTCTAGTGGAAGGTAGTGGGGGGCTGGAACTAGATGATCTTTAAGGTTCATTCCAACCCAAACTATCCTATGAATCTATAACAGCTGATTGCATAATATTGGTAGCAAAGCTGTGACTCTATCCTTGTCCAGCTTGCCCAGCCACATGTATTTCATGACCTTTAGCAGAGTGTTGTGTAGCACCAGACGGAGAGGATGGAGTTGTATGTTCTTACCTTTACTGCCTGACTGTATTTGTGCCAGGCCTCTGTCTGGGCTGTGTAAACTTTGCTCCTGCTTGGAGTTCTGTGCTGCTCTTTGGTGTGAGGAGCTGGAATTTTGAAAGTCACCAAAGGTATCTGACAGAATGCTTTAATTTTCCTTGGTGCTGTTTGAAGTAGAAGTTAGGATTTTGCAAACTGGCTGCTAAATACTTTTGAAAATCCCTGTATGTGTCTAGCTGCATCTGTTATCTTTACAGATAAATGCAAACCCACATTCCTCATTCATCAAGGTGCCTACATTGTTTCACATAACATTTTTAAATGCATTTATTGAATATGGTCTGGAAACTTTTGCCTCTGGGTGACATTTGCTGTAATCATTGTCAGAAAAAAAATATGAATTGTTAAGCTAATAGCTCAGTTTTGTTGTGTAAGCTGAGCTACCTTCCCCCTGCTAAAAATGTTCATGGGTATATGAGAATACCTCTGAATACCAAAGACCAGTAGGACACCTGTGCCCTTCTACAGTGGTAGCTTTAGGTCATGTGGGCATTATCCCATGGCTTTCCATGACTGTGTTTAAGCAACTGAACTGAGCTCCCAGACTCTAGGCAAAGACACGGATTTCCCCGTGTAGCTTCTGTGCCTTTCAGCACTGTGGCAGGCAATCTGGTGGCCTCTCTTGCAAGCCTCCCACTTCATAACAGGAGTGCATCAGCATTCTCCTGAAAACTGGCAGCAGTGTGCTCTAGAAGACAGAAAAGTAGCTAGAAAGATTTAAGGGATTATGCCAAAAGGAAGATTCTGATTCTTTTTAGAAATAAGATGATTAGTCCTAGACTGGTTCAAAGTGCATGTCCTTTTTTGGATCCAGCTGGAGCAGTGGAAGAGGTTGCCTACCCTTTTACAGCCAGCTATGCCTCACAGATGTTAATGTGAGCAGTTTGCCAAAGCAGTGCCCATCAAAATGATCCCACTCAGCCCTAATCTGCTTTATTTTAACTGCTGTGGGTTAGAGAATGATCACACAAGCAATTTCCCTGGCAGGCCTGAGAAGGTGGCACCTTCCCCTGTGCATTTGGTAACAGGTTGCTCTGCAGGCCCTGCAGACAGTAGCATTTTCAAGTAACCCCAGTAGACATCTGGTCTGTCTTACACCTTCAGTCACCAGATGATAGCTCAGTGAGTCACAAAGAATGCAGACTCTGTCTTTTGTAGATCTTGGGAGAAATGCTCATGTTATATGCAATGAAAATGAGATCAAGAGGAGTGTGTGGGGTTTCTTATTTTTAGTTGAAGGGGCAAAAAAAGACCCTGGGCAAAGTCTGTAAATTATTCATGCAACATATCTGTTTAGCTTAATACTCAGTGTTAGAGCTGCTGCTAAGGGTAGATTTGATACAAGAATCTGAGTATTCCTGCACCCACTACCTGAAACCATGGACATACTGTTACTGCAAAAATTATTTGAGGGTTAGGATATTTAAGGAACAGAAGTTAGATTCACTTTTAGCAGCCTTTGGACAGGTTTGGATAACAGTCATTGCAATGCCCTCTGAAGGATTGTGGACTGCCTTCAGGTCTGTGAGAATGTAATTGAGATGAGACTTATTCTGTCTACCTACTGCATCTGATCTGTGGAAGGGAGAAGAGGAGATCACTCTTGGCTCCACCATCTTTGCTTAGTTTTTCTTTAATTTAAATCTGCTGTTCATTTGCAAAACATAACCTACACATCCACATTGCATGGACACATGCAGAAGCATCACAGCAGGTGTTTATGGATAAAATAGGGAAGGTCAGGTTTGTTTAAACCAGTCTTCTGTTGCAGAGTGTTTTCTAGCTGTTTCATAAAGCCCTGACTTTTCTTTAGGTGTCTATACTTGGGGTAGCTAATGTGCTGTAGACCGTACACTGGGCAAACAAGCACAGGGCTACCAGCAATGACATACTACCATCTATAGAAAGCATTTAGGTACTATGGGTTTAGGTAGCACCTGATAGATACTGTTAAGGTATGCTGGAAGTTATCTGATTGAACTGACTGTTGCTGTTATAGTCAGTTCCTCAGCTGTTGGTTAATCTCACTCCTTGTGACATAGCCCTAGTTGGCAGGAGCTTCCTACCCCTCCTCACTCCTGTCCTCTGGGCAGGGTTCTGTGAGCCTCCAACTCTTATGTTTACCTCAGCTGGCAAGTCCTCCTCATCCTCCTACCTGATCACATCTGGGCCAGATCCACAGGCACAAAAAAATCACTCCCTTCTAGCTCCCTGCTTCTGGCTTTAGTCTCCACCTGCCCCAGTTTCCTTGCTTAGATTTGCCCTAATCGAAGGGTAGCATATCCTTGACCCAGACAAAGCAGATGGCATCTCCCTATGTAACACTCAGGCACGAATTTCACGCACAGGCTGAAGGAGAGGGCTCAGACAGGTCTGTTCCCCCTCATTAGCTTTGTCTGACATCATGCTCCAAGTCATGGGGCACAGGAACGGTTGTGTGGCTGTGCATAGCTGTGCCCCTATCCATTTCTCAGCTGGATGTGGCCCTGGCAACAGTCATGTCTGTTTTTGTCAGTCCATATATACAGATCCCACGAGGCTGGGCCTTCTAAGATGCACAGTTTAATCAGAGAGCTGACATGATGCTGAAAGTGATTTGTTGTGTCCATGCTGGCAGTTAAGTCATTGCCAACAATTGCATCCAAACTCTATAAATTGCTAGAGTGTGGACTGGTGATGGGAAGTATCGTGGCTGTCATTTCAGCACTGGCACAGCTTTTCATCCCAGCCAGGCCTTTGAGCTGGATGTCTAATGGGCTTCAAAATCTGTACGACCAAATTCTCCACTAGTATCCTTTCACTGGGTTGCATGTTGTGAAAATTTTTCCTCTTAACTGTTCTTAATTTCCTTTTAATTGGTCTTAACTAGAAAATAGTCTTAAAAGAGAGTCTTATGGGGGGAAAAAGGTGAAATTGTGATTTGGAGTATCAAAAGGAGTTGGTGGGTGTCTTTCAAAACAATTCAGTATTACAGAAAAGAAGAATTGGAACAAAGGAGACTTACCATCCTGCTCTCTCGCTCCAAAAAAACACTGAGAAGGAAGCATTCATAACCCAGGGCTTGCGTTTGTTTAAGAGTAATCTGGGATTTACCTAACTTATTACAGTTTTAGTGCACAGCAGCAATATCAGCAGCAAGGGCATGAAAAATATTGGATCCAGGCAAATACAATATGTCAATCCAAAGTGGTAACAACTGTCGACTTTATCTATTTTTTTTTTTTTTTTAAGAACTAGCAGGGGGAAAAAATACATATTTTTTGTTAGACCCTTGCCCCTTTCCCCAGTATACCATGTCTTTAGGCAGTACACAGCAACTGTGACAAACAGAAAACTGTGTAGATGCTCATTTCTGTGTAATGGGAGTATTTTGACATTGTTTTCAGACTCGTCTCATTCTGTGATCCTGGACATTCAGAAGTCTGCTACAGATGGCCTTGCAATTTATGTCCATGAGATATGGATTGGGCTCTTATATGTGATCAGATCTTTGTACTCTACTACACCAGGGATTTTACTTAAGAAAGATCTGCAGCATCAGAGTAGTTCCTTCTAGAGTAATTAAGAGAAAAAAGTTGTCCATGAAGAAAATTTATCTCTGACTGTCATGGGAGATCCTGTTCTCTGAAGTGAGCTGGAGAAAGATGCTTGGCTGGACATCACTGAGATTCTTCAAATGTGCATAGTTCCAGGTGAATTTAGTGTTGTGAAAAGGGCTAAATGGAGGATTGTGAAGGCTGATGGTTTCATATCACCACTTCTGAGTTTTATATGAGCAAACTTTCCTTTATCCAGACCTAATCCTACCAATAAGCTTTTTCCTCCTTACCTTGGTTTTTGTGTTAAGGAAGACTTTCTGTACTTTTAACTCCATTTCTGCAAAGCATATAACATTCAATAGGGTTGCTCATATCTGGCACTTGGCTTTAGTGTAGTGTAGATCTGAGCAGAGAAGGAGAACAGCCATCAACAGGCTTGGGCTGGATACTTGATTTCATCACTGATCTGCAACATGATCTTGGATGAGTATTGTGGTGTCTACATGATTAACTTCCTACATCTGTAGTTAATGGTCCTTACCCATGGCCAAATAGCCCTTGAAGTGTTGTCCACCACCAGTGTACTAAATCTTATTTATTAGCACCAAGTGGTACCTAACCCCATGGAGGTGTTTTATTAGCTATGGATGAATTTGTTCACCTGTTGTATTCATCATGATGGTTCCTGTGTGCTGCCCAGTGTCTGAGCAATCTGCTTCTACTCAGGTGTTCAGAAAGAAGAAGCCAGCAACCCCTTTTGTCTCACCCATGGGGAGAGCAGCTCACTGCTGTTGCAGAGGGTGTCTCAAACTGCTATTCCACCTGATGGTTTCCCCATCCCAAAGGACAATCATATCTGTCTTTCCTTAAATGCTTCAGCAATTTTTAGTATTCTCCCCTTCTCTCAGCTTTTTCTTTTTTTTTTCTTTTCCCTATTTTTATAGAGTTTCCTTTTCTTAACACAGCATTAAAAGGAAGGATAAAAAAGAAATGAAAAATGTGCCAGGGCAGAAACATGGTTGTCCTTTCCCCTTCCTGTGCTCTGAGAAGTTGATTTCTTGGCAGCCAGTCCCTTTGGGTAACCTACAGAGGCCTGCCCAGAGACTTATGCCCTGTGGTTTGTTTCTTTCTTCTCCATTACCTTGGTTCCCCTGGTGAATGGGAGAGGAAAGAGGGGATTGATGTTGCTGGATCTGTTTAAGATTCAGGTATGTGAGGACCTTTCCCACTCAAGCTGTAGGGAACCAGGCTTGGAAAAGGCAACTGAAGAGCAGGGGCAGAAGAAGCAGTTTGGGTCAAGTGCCTTGTAGCCAAGACAAACCCACTCTGATGTTGCGGGTCATTGCAGGAAGACCCCTCCTATCACTGCGTAAGGCAGGGATTTTATGGCCCTGTTTAGCAGCCTGATTTCATTCTTTAAAGAACATCCTAACCGCACACAGACAACCTAAACCCTCCTGCTTGTTTCTTAATCAATGTTCAGTACTTCAGCCTGTTACTGTAATTTGTGTTCTCTCTGCCACCCCTCTTCCCTCCCCTCACCTTCCCTTCCTTAATCCACCTATGTTTTCACCTTCCTGGAAAGCTCTCCCACCTCAGAATTCATACCCAATATCCCTTTTAAACTAATTTTTAAACTTCCTTACCTAATCCTCCAAGTTAAATGTTCCTCTTAAAAGGCTCACACACATAGATGCCATCTTTTACCATGGAAAGCCAAGCCCCTTCCAATTCCTTCTGCCACGTGTTCCTAAAGGATTTATTTATCTTACAAAAGCTACATTTCTGATGCTAGGAAGTCTAGGGTCCCAAGCTCTGCTGTCTACAGACTTTGCAGTTTAGCTACTGGATTTCAAACAGTGCTACAACATAATGTTGTTCTCAATAATGCAGTAATGGTGTGCCCCTACTTCAGTCTTGGAAAGGAGTCTACGAGGTAAACTACGTTTAGGCCATTGCATTTTCCACAGGGAACTTGGATCCTTAGCTTTAAGTGGATATCAATAGAAGTAAGGCTAATAATTTTTCTGTATAGGTATCAGGGATGTGTATGTGTGTGACAAAGGCAGGGGAAAGGGCTGAACAAAGGTTTAAAAAAATAATTAGCTTTTCTGCCCTCTCTTTCCAGAGGTGTCAACCCTCTCTATCACAGCTCAGCCACGTGAATAGTTGATTTCTCATCACAATGACAGAGTTGGAAGCAAACAGCAGGCTGGTGACAAAAAAGTGTAGATGAAGGCAGAATAAGGCAGGAATATGGTTTTACAGCTGGCCCAAGTTTCTGTTCCACCAACTGCTCATCTGCTTTGGGAAATTTCTGCCCCCTTTCCTTTCTTCCAAATTCCCCTTTCTTCACCTCTGCGTTTACCAGTCTATCTTTGCTGCACTGAGTCGACTGGCAGTACAGTTGCAATATATATAACCAAGGGAGCAGAAATCTCTGGTACAGTAGTGGGACCTTTTAAAATGCTAATAGAAAGCTTTTAACTGGTTGCCATCTAACAGCCGTAATTAGTTATGCTCCTCCTCGATTTAGCAAAGCTGGGGACTGCTGCATCTCACCCTGTGCACCAGCGTAGATGAGAGCTGGAAGTTATTTTCTGTCTTGGGGTTGTTGCCTTGCATTGTGTCCTGTCAGATGAGTGATGTCCCCAGACTGCCAGGGGCTGTGGAGAAGAGCAAGTTGCTGCTCTGTGTCTTTTCCAGCTCAGGCTCATCTCCTGCTGAGGTGGAGTGTGTGCGATTTTCTCAGTAGCTGAAGATTCAGCATAGGGCTTTTTGAAGAGTCTCCGTGCAATTAGTATGGCAAATTGGAGCATCCCAGGAGGCTACACAGCATCACGCTCACCAGCAACAAGATCTCAGCTCCTTGGTACAAAAGGAACCTCATTTAATGTATTAAATATTTAATTAATGAACTGAAGCTTTAATGAGGTGGTGATGAAGATGCCAAATAAGATACTGGAACAGGAATATCCTACCCCAGAGATAACAAACTGTTAGCTACTATTCTCCCAGTAGTATTTTTTTCACTGGCAACACAACTGCCTGGGGAAGCTCTCAGTACCTTTAGGTCTCATTCTGCCTAGTTGAAGAGAATTGCACAGGTGGGATGCATCCTGGATGTGGGATGGAAAGCTCCTTTATTGCCTCTTTTGTTGAGCTGGAATAGATGAAGAAGCGTTGGCTGGGAAGAACAGGAGTGCTATAGCCTCTCTGCTGAATGTGGTGGCATAGGAGTTGCTAATGTAGAGATAAACAGAGATGAAAAGAAAAATCATATAGGTAGGCATGCCATTGCTAGATCCATAAAAGATCCGATTTCTCAGGCAAGGGCAGGCAAGGCAAGGAGGAGGTTTCAGGTTGAAAAAGTGTCCTGTTCTTCGCTTGTATTGGATCTACTCAGTGCCACTGAGGCCAAGTTCAGCATAAGCATGAAAATGCTGCTGGTTTGAGCCAGGGGTCTTCCCAGAGATGTTGAGAGTGGACCTCTTATGTATGGGATTGTTCAGTGTAAGAAGGTACATTCCTTCTCCTTCACATGGGGTGTTGCTAAGATTGTACCCAAGCACTGTCCCTAGAGGGGTCAGGCTCTCCTGTCTGGAGGGATGAGGGCCAAGGGGCAAAGAGGCACTGAGGATCTAGGATCTTCTTCAGGGAGAAGGGACTCAAAGAAGAGGCTGTAGGGAATTCTGTTGACGTGACAGAAGGATACGAGAGCCAAAATAATTCTCACTCTTTCCTCTCTGTATGAGAATTGCTTTAGCAGATCAGCCCCTGTTATGGGAACCCTGGGATTTGGAAAGGAATAATAAAAGATTAATCGAGAAACTCCTGAATGAATTCAATAAAAATGACATATGGAGCGTGCACCATGATGTTTTTATGATTAGGCTGGCAGATAATTGGAATGAGCAGATTCTGCCCCACGCTTGGTCAGGTCTGGTGTGTCAGAGATCCTTCTCGTTTCAGTGTTTCCTCACAAAGGTAAAATTAGAGAGGAAAAGGGAATGAATGGAAAAGGAAGAAGACCAAATGCTTCTCTCCTCATTTTAGGAGAAAGCTCTGAGAAATTTGCTGTTTAAAATGCATTTCAGATTTCAGAATACAATCCTCTGGGCCACAGGTTTTGGTTTGATTCCCACACTATCACCATTGAAACCCAGGGCTGGGCTGGCATCAGGGGTCCCCTGAATTTTCAGCCTTTCTCTCCTTGCTTCCAACTGATAATTGTGAGTAGTCAGGCCCAGCATAATGGCTGAAGGGCAAACTTTAACATCCCACCAACACACACCCCCAGACTCTACAGGTGCAGGGCCTTTCTCAAGAAGAGCATTTCTAAACCAGGGCCTCTCTTACTCCAGGTGTTACAGCACATTTTGCTTGGAACTCTATGAAGACTTTGTAGGACACTGTGGCATAGTTTACCCTCTGCTGCTCTGCTTTGATAACCCTCTGTACAACTTTCCTCATCCCCTCTCTGACACAATGAATTGCTTTTGATTCAAGATCCCATTATGGCCTCCCTGCTCAGCCATGGAGGGTCAGCTCTGTCTCCTGGTCAATTCATTTTGGCACCAGTCACACACTTGTCAGGTTTGCAGAAGAACATCTTTCTGCCTTCTTCCCTGCTCCTTGCCAGTATCTGCAAAGGCACATCTGTGTTCTGCCCTCTCATCCGTCTTTATTGTTGCTCGTAATCCTCGCCCCACTCAAGGAAACCACACCAAAATAACCCACCCCAAACTAAAAGCAAGATCAAAGTTAGACAAACAGTGTATGGAGGTCTGTCTGTTACAGTGACAAGTAGTGTGAAATGCCCCATCCCTGTAAGTGTTCCTTCCATCCCTGTAAGGCCTGCAAGGGCCCTGGACAAGCTGAACTAATGGGTGGTATCTCTGCCCATGGCAGGGTGTTTGGAACTAGATGATCTTTAAGGTGACTTCCAATCCCAGCCATTCTGGGATTCTATGCTTCTGTAATTCTGTGTATGATCTCATTACCTCCTTCTTCCCCATCTGTCTCTAGCCAGCCACTCTCTCACCTTATATTTAGATTTTCCTTTGGGCAAAGACTGTCTTTTTGTTCTCTGCTTGTTCAGTACCAGGTGGAATGGGACCTTGATCCATACTCGATGGATCAGAGAATGATGCAGCTTTTGTGATGGTAAGTGATAATAAAAAGTATTGACTGGTTCACAGTGAGAAGCTGTGATGAAATGATGGAAGGTTATATTACAGTTTTTAGATTAGAAAAACAAAACGAGGTAGAGAGATGCAAGAACATGGATTTAGGAGTGGGTTTTTTGCTGGTTTTTGTTTGTTTGTTTTTTGTAGTTGTTGCGTTGTTGTTTTATTTATTTTACTTAGAGGTTGATGGAGTTCTTCAGTTGTGTTATGGAGCCCTAAGGATGCCTACACTATTTTCATCCTACATTAATATTCCTCAACCTTTCCTTTAAAGCCACGTGTGAGGTAACTATTCTCAGGAAAAGTGCACTGGAAGATATCATTTCACCCATTTGGAATGTTCCTCGGTACTGTGCCCTTTTTTTTATCTGATATAAAGCCAGCCCCTGGATGACACGTCCATGTTGGAGTCAGAGGCATGATCTCAGGATGAATAGAAATAACCACCCTAGCTGAATTTATAGTAGTGGTGAACTTCATGAATCCTAGTGTGGGCCAGCAGTTTATTTACATAGCTTCTCCAATGAACTTCTACAGTTACTCTTTTAACTTTGCTACTCATATCAACAGCACGTGACATCAAGCTAGCTCATGTATGTCCATGCTTCCTGCAATTTACTCTGCAATATAATTGCAGTGAAGATGTCACTTGTGTGAAAGACCAAGTCTTTTATCTTCCAGAACTTTCCTGGGCATGAGGTTTCCCATAGAAATGATTATTGAAGGTAAAACATCATTTTCTTTACTATCATAAATAAAATACAGCAACTTTTGACAGTTTTAGAATTTTAGAGTTCGGGCAGAATGTTTTGACTTGTATTGGTTCAAACATTTGCACTTGCTGAAATGAATCAAAGCACCTACCCTTGGGCTTGTGGTGCCTCATGGGAGTTGTAGTTTGGATGCATTGTACATACAGCTCTCACAGACCTGTCTGCTTGTCTGAAACACATTTCCAACAATATACTGCAGATCTGCTCTGACTGAGCTGAATAGTGCAGGGTGAAAGTCAGAAAGCAGACAGATGTTGTGGAAGATCAGTTCCAGCAAAGGCAAAAGCAATGCTGTGAAACATTCAACGTAACTTCCCAAACTGAAATGTTTGGTTTCAAGGAATGCCAAAAGACTTTGTTTGGATTGGAGAAGTAGAAAAATTACTGTATTTCCATTTTTTTTTCATTTATTCCTTTGGAAAAGCATATATTAATTAAGCTTTTCATTCCAACAAATTGTGGCATTTTTCATGGGTTGGACTAACCAGCTCTATTCTCAGCTAACATAACAGCTCCATTTCACAGCAGGGATAATAGGGTTGATTCAGTCTCAGCCACCCCAGGGGTGGAGCTAACCCAGTGATTAGTGACACAATTAATGAATTTTACCCTTAGTGCATGAAAAGCTGCGCTTCTTTATAATTTTCTTTTTTTTTTTTTCATTCTGAGAAATAATTCTTTTTCATTGGAATTTGAAAATCATATGTGATGGACAGAGAACAGACCTACTTTCTTTATAAGCAACCTTCTTGTGCAGTATTAGCAAAACTAAGAAAAAGAAAACATCTTCCTTTCAATAAAATGTCTTGGGGGGAAAAACCCCACCCCTTCCCTATTTCTGTCTTCTATGCTGCCACCTCAAGACTGGTGCACCTACTGTTAAGCAATAAAGCACAGCACACAGAATGTTAGCAGAGTAATGAAAACTAGAGTCTTCCCCAGCTGACATTGCAGGAGAGGCTTAAAGAGAGATGAATTATTACCTGTGGAATTTGCCTGGGATGTGTAGGCTAAAATCTGGGGAGGGAAAGCAAGTCAGAAGATTGTAAATGATCGGCAGATGAGCAAAGCCTATATTATGTTTTTCATATGAAGTGAGATACTTTTCCTGGGATCCCTCAGACACAGTCGCATATGGGGGCAGCTCTGTGCATACTGAGTGGGGCTGCTCTGAGCCTGTGATTAGAATGCACCTATTTAATCCTCTGAAGCTGCTGGATTAGGGTACGGGCTCTCTGATTTATTTTGTCTGTTTGGGCTGTGTACACACTGTGTAGAGGAATTTCGATCTAATCTTTGCCATCATTATAATTAATTATATGCTATTCTCCAGCATGTAGTGGTGGCGATAGAACTCTTACATGGGCCTGCGTGTTCCTTGCACGCTCTGCTGCTAGAATAGATCTGCTGGGGAGATATTTGTTAATTGTTTAGCTCATCAAAACGCCATGCTGGGCCAAGTTCAGCCCTGGCATTATGCTGTGGATTTTAGCAGCCTGGCACCCAACAAGGGATTTATCCCTGGAGTTTTTCTCCCTTTCATTTACCTTCTAATGCTTTTTTGGATTGTGCTGCACCTGGCAGCTGAATGTGCATTCGTCCACGTGGTCAAGTGGCAAGCATGAAAGAAAGGCCACAGACAGCTATATGTTAGGCTATTAGTTCAGCTGTGTTATTCTTCTCCGAAGAGAGCTTCAGAGAGAAAGAGGAATGAAGGAATGGAAAGAGCTTTTGCAGACAAAGAATGTCAAGTGGATGAAGAAGCTGAACATCAAAGAGAAGGGGCGAGCTCCTGGAGGCTATGCAGACCTTCACCAATGAGGCTGTGATTCCTGATCATTCACTGTAGCAGCTTGGTAAGCAGATATTCCTATGCCTACAGCTGATCTCCATCTGGCTGGGTGTAGTGGGTTGACCCTGACTGGATGCCAGGTACCCATTAAACCCGCTCTCTCATTCCCCACTGCAACTGGATAGAGGAAAGGAAATATAATGAAGGGTTTATGACTTGAGATAAGGACCAGGAGAGATCAGCCTGTGGCAGATCTGTTCTGGAGTCAGCTGGCATTGACTCTACCAGACATGGGGGAAGTTTCTGGCAGCTTCTCACAGAAGCCACCCCTGTAGCCCCCCCACTACCAAAACCTGGCCACAGAAACCCAGTACACTGGGCAAGTGTCCCATTTTCCTGTGCCTGCATGGGTTGTGGCCAGAAATACCTGCAGATGTAGATTAGCTGTTCAGTGATGTGTGTGGATATTTATTATTGAGCCTGTGTGGAAACCTATTGGGAATAGGTTTACATTTGTGCTGCTGTATAAATCGGTCACCATACATAAGTATGTTAGGAAGTGGAATTTGTGCATGTTTCTGAAAGCACGTGATGGTCTATGAAGTCTGTTGCACAGTTTGGGTAGCTTGTATCAGGCTTATGGCTGCAGACTTGCCTGCCTGGAATTGTCTGTACCTATGGAAATGACCGCACACTCACAGAAATTTTTATTCACATTTGAGTTTCTGATAACACCTCTGTGTGCAAGTCTGTGCCCTGACTTTTTCCATTTAAAGTGTCCTTCTGAGTGTCTCCAGTTCCTTGTGTGCCTGTGAAAGCTTTGTGTACAGGGGTACCACAGGGATCACCTTTTTTGTATACGAGTGATGAGTGTGTTGTGCTCAGTGCTCCTATAACTACACAGTCCTCTCTGTATCTCTGTGCGAGGAAAAGATATATTATTTTTTTCCATAGCAAACAAGTTCTTTAATTTCTTTTCCTTTCTCATCTTCTGCCTGTGTCCTGTGTTTTGCATACTAGTGGCTTTTAGTTACTTCTCTATAACTAGTTGCAGCTATAGAGAATTTCTTCCAAGCATTGTCTTTGAAGCATGTAGAAGAGCACAATGTACGTATCAACAGGTGGTTTGCCTTGCCCAGGTTCAAATCTGAGTGGAGTGTCAGTGGACACCAGATACCAGCTCCCACAAGAACTGAAACATGCACTACTGCTTACCAAATCATGCCTGTGTAGCTGTGAAGTTTTTGAATAGAAGTAGAAACCGGCGCTAACAAACATCCCATTTGCATTAGGGCATTTGTCTTAGACATCAGTGGATTTAGGCTAAGACTTCAACAGATTAAGGTTAGAGTTGAGCCCAGTTGTTGGATCTTTTCTACCTCTGCTCCAGAGTATACAATGGAGGAAGTTTTTCTGTTGGTGATTCTCACACAGCTGTATTCTCCATGCAAATTTCCTATCAGACCAGGGACAGCAGTACTGGTACTTTTATTATGAAGCTCTAACTGAGGAAGAACTACATCTCTCCAAGAAAGGGCAGCACAATTACCTGTTTCTACAAAAAAAAAACAAACCAAACAAAACAAAACAAAAAACTGAGAGAGGGGACAAAAAAAGGAAAGAAAAAGAAAGAAAAAGAAAGAAAGAAAAAAGACATAGAAGTCTCATTCCTTTATGCTGTGTGTTCTTTGTAGTTTTCTTTGTAAAGGCCATAGTTATCTCAAGAAATGAGAAATTCTCTGAATCCTTTAAACTCTAGTCCCTTTACTCCTTAAAGTGGCCTAATTCCAGAGAGCTTAAGGTCTGACAAGGGATTTGATCCTACCTCGATCTCTCTCTCATTCTCTCTCACAGCAGGTTTGATGGCACTCAGATTGCTCATTTGTATTTTCTTTTGTGAGGCAAAGCCTGGTTTCTCTTCCAGCTGTCATTTGTGTTCTTTCCTTTGCCTGTCTGGAAGACAACATTCCTAGAGAGGCAACTGGCAGGGGAAATCTTTTCACTTTAATTATAAGAAAAGAGGTCAGAAAATTGTACTGAGTTAACCTTTGCTTGAGTATCCCTGAGATGTGAAGATCTGATGTTTGAGGGTGCTGGTGAATACAGCTTGCCTCTGTTACTTCATGAAATGCTGCGGCCCCTCACCCCACTACAGCCATATTTTTCTTGGTCAGTCTTTGCTGTGCCTCAGCAGGGGTAGCTAGGTTTTTTTTTGGCCATGAGGCTTATGCATTTCTCCAGTAAAGATTCCCAGTTTAGTAGGACTCATCCCTGCCTTTCCACTGATCATTTTCTCACAGGTGATTAACCTGCTTGTTTGCCTGTGGTCATAGCAAAGCTAACAAGGTGCTAGAGATGTTTGAGTTCCTGGGTCCTTCCCAGGTACTGGGTAGGAGACAGAATAAAACACATTTTATTCTTTCCTTCACACTGGATCAGTCCCCAGAGCCATGAGAAGGTTCAACCTTGCAAACAGAGATAACAAAACCCTTTAACAAACACTGAAAGAGGTGGGACAGGATCTGGGATGGGGAGAGAATAAGTGGAGCACCAAAACTGTGGATATGCTTACTCCAAATCTGGTAAAGAATTATAGCAAAAAATCCAAACCCCAAAACTGCTCCCAAAAAAAAACCAGGGGGAAAAGAGAGATAAGAATTACTGTAAATGTCAAAACATCTTGGATTTGACTGTACTGTTTCATTTTTGAAACACTCAAATATTTAATTTTTTTGTTCTTTTCACAGAAATATCTTTGTTTTTTGAAATGGCATTAACACTGGTCTACATTAAAAAGAAAAGATTAGGCAGCAGTTTTAATAACCCAGAGAAGAAATAAAACATTGTATTTGAATTGACCCAGTTTGGTATTGGCCCAAGATGAAATGCCTGTGGTTTACTTTTATTTTGCTGAAAACCTTTACACAGTTTTGTTTGTGTTCGAATTCAACCTATTGTTTTTCTTACTGGGTTTTTCACTGAGACACTGCAGGAACGAAACAAAATTCTTCTTTGGTCATTTGACCCCTGGCTACTGCAGCTTCTCCTTTCAAGCAGAAAGAGATGGACGAACTAGAGTATCCTAAAGGTGTCAGAGTTGAGAGGTACTAGCTCCCAGGTTCAAATCCCCTTGGCTCACTCCTGATGTATGTATGTCCCTGATGATGTAGGGCCTATTAAGAAAAGACCGTATCCTCAAGACATCCTTTCCTTAAGTGACACACCGTCTCCAGTATTTTTATAGGACAGCACTAATTTTTCATAGTGAGACACAGTAGACTACAGCCCTCTAATAGACTTGTCAGGTCTTATGTATTCAGGATGAAATTAACTCATTTGTTTCCTGTCTCTCACTCCTCTGTTGTGGTGCTGCTAAGAAGCAGATGTTCACTGCCATGACCCTCTGCTGCTCCAGAAAGACATGCCTAAATGTAGCTAGGAGGTTTGGTGCTGCCAAGAAGACAAGGAGAACACATGACTGCTGGGATCCTGTAAATAACACAGTCTGTGCAGTGACTTGCAGGATCCAGTATCCCCTGTGCATGTCACCCTTCCTCCCTTGTCATGTCATCCAGCATGTGGGAGCCCTGTGTGCTGGCTCAGAACAGGGATGGGAGGGGAGGCTTCTTAGTCTCAGAACTTGCTCTGCTTTGTCCAGTGTTAGAGGAGGGTCCATTACCATTCCTCTGTCTTGTGGATGGTCCCTCCAGAAGAGATGATCTCAGCACCTCTCCTTGAAGCACAGCTTTCCTCGCACAGTCTAGTGGGGCAGACCCAACTCAGGATTTACAAGAACCTTGAGTGGGGCTTCACAGCTCACCTCCTCTGATGGGGTGGACTTGCTTCTACCAACAACAAGGGCTCAATGGCAGCTACTCTATGAGGCTTTGTTAACCTGAAGACTAGGATCTAACAGTTTTCTGGTAAGCAGATTGCTTGTAGGAAAGTTGCAAGGCCTGTGCTGGGAAGGGAAGCTTTGCTGACTCAGGAGTGCCACCACGCCAAGCAGCTGAATGTGACAGTGCTATGGCTGAGAAACAGGCTACGTTCCTGATGCTGAGAGGCTTATTTTGACAGAATCCTGCAGCTTTTAGAAGGAATAATACTAAAAGAAAAAAGGTTTCTGGTATGTCACCAACACACCGCAGACTGCACTGAGAGTGACATTCCACAACAGAGTGTGTGACACCTACCATTAGTAATTCACATTAGTAGCACTAATCCTGAGAGACACAAGCCCAAGCAGGCAAGAGGTAGGCAAGGTAAGCTTGCCCTTCCCAGCTCTGCTGGGTTTCTCTGTGTGTGCCTTCAGGTAATTTCATCTGTGGGAGGCTGGTGAGATACTCACCCAACACCATAGCATATTCTGAGATCAAGAAAGGAGGGAGAGACCGAAAGAAGAAGAGAGGATAAAAATGGCTTTGGTTAGGGCTTGGGCCTGCTAAACTGTGCTCTTTTTCAGCTTTTCCTTGTGTTCTGGTAAGCAGTCTTCTGCCACCCATCCTTGCTTTCTTTCAGCATTCCTTGGTCCTGTCACAAGACCACGTCCTGCTGTGTAGGGGCAGAGCGCAGCAGCACATGTTGACATGTGCCATTCCTCTGTGTGTGTGCAGTGAAGGAACGTGTGTGCAATGGCATCTGTGCTGTCGGCACCCTTGCCACCAGCCTAGTGTGAATGCCAGTCAAAAAAAGCGTGCCAGTCCCCCTTTAACAGCTGGCACTGCCGAAGAGCTTGCCTGCCTTATTAACAGTCCACTTATCTGGAATCTGCTCACTGAGCAGAAACTGCTCCATAAATCCTCCCGCAATTTGCATTCCTCATCGCTGTCGCTCATTACCACTGACCTCACTTCTTCTTCTGGAGCTGATCAGCCTCCCACCGTCCTGCCTGCGAGACGCTTCTCCATTACCACAACCTATTAGCAGTGGCAGCAGCAGTGCCTCCACAAATGAACGCACTGCTGCTGACTCAGGAAAGGTTCCCAACTCCTCTCTCTCTGCTCCCTCCTCGGGCCCTGGGAGAGAAGCAGTGACAGCGAGTGCAGCTCAATTTCTCTCCCTTGCGTGTTTCAAGGCCAGGCTTCACATCCCAGGGAGCTCAGCAGGGTCATTACTGGACTTGCACTCTTGCAGGCACAGGTGGGAAATGAGGTGCATCGGCTGGAAGCGTCTGAAACTAGAAGTGCTTGCTAATCAGTAGTGGGGTTTCTCAATTAGCAGTTTACCCACTTGGTGCATGTGAATGCAGGTTGCTAGTTTATTACCTGACTCCTCAGTCTCTGCTTCCTTCCCTGGGAGCAGAGAAGCAAAAATGTACAGACAGACACATCTCACCATAGCCATAGGCTGAGAGGGTGCATGAGGAGGCTGAAACAGCTCAGCCTGCTTCACTGTGCTTACCCGTCTCTGATCCAAGTGGTCATCTATGCTACGAGCTTGTGATGGGCAGATCATGGACAAAGAAAGCAAGGATTCATATCAGTGTTCTCTTTCCTGTGTGCCAGGGCAGGTGGAAATGTAAGGGCTCCTGTTGTCTCCTCTTTCCTTGCAAAGACATGGCAGAAGCACCAGAGTGCTCAGCTTCTAGGCAGAGGAGACAAAGGCATGGCCATGCTCCAGTCCTTCAGTCCTGCTCAGTACTGAAGTGAAGGATGGAAAAGGGACTTACGTTGTATATTGAACCTCTTGCACTACCCCTTCTGTATCATGCTGTGGGTCCCATAGCAAAGTACTACACCTGATGTTTCCCAGAGCCTTAAAAAAATCATGCAATACTCTTGTAGTAGTCCTCTTACATAGTCACGTGATACTGATGTTTTTCAGTTCTTCCAGGGTTGAGCTGGCAGAGTTGCTGGAGGTATGCACTGACTCAAGTGCCTCAGTTCAGAGCATGCTGGAGAAAAGAAGCTGGCTGTTTTGTTTAAATCCAGGTGTGATTCCATAAGTTTTAGAAACTGACACATGATTTTCAGGTGAGTCTTCTGGTCTCTGATTTCCTATAAAAGTTCAAATGCAGGGTGAGTGGTATGGAAGTAGTTTACATTGCCATAAGTTTGTGAATGAGCATTCACTCTGTAATGTAAGGAAGCGTTTTATTTCAGTGGGAATGGAGGAAGGGGTGTGGGCAGAGAAAAAACCTCCTATTATTCCCTAAGCTCTTTTCCCTTCGGCCCAGACAAGCAAAGCCTTTCTTTGCAAGGGGAGAAGCATATTTGCTTAGTATAGCAGAGGGACCAAGATGCAGCCTCATTAAAGCACAGCTCACGTATAGCCAGGGGTTTCACATATAGCTTTTTTTTTCTTTTTTAACCTTCCCTGTCTTGATGGAAACAAAAGGAGAAGAAGAGAAAAAAAAAAGAAAAAAAGAAAAAAAAGAGAAAGAAAAGGAAGGAAGTGAATTGCTTAATGGAGGTGCTCTGCCTGCATATTTAATACCCTGGTTTTATTGAATAGAAGGTGAAAAAGTGCACCTTGTTTGTTGCTTGCCTGTCAACCCATGGCAAGAAGGCATCCTTTCCCCTGGCTGGTGCCTTTTATTAGTCAATGGTTTCCAGAGTGTAATTATACTCTAGATCTGAGATGCATTATACACACAATTACAATTCCCCAGCCAAGCCTGTTATTTATTAAGCGGGGAAATATTTGTTCATTTGTTTTGAAGGACTAAGGTTTTCTTTTGTTTCTTTCTTTTTTCTCCCTCCCCTTTAAACTGTAACACAGATCCTTGGAAAAGGTCTGTCCTTTGTGGCTCAGTGGGAGCAGGGTGAATGGCCCATTCTTGGTTAGCCCACCACATCAACTAAAATCCTTGGCAAGAGAAGCTGCAGACTGAATTTGCAGGGACAGAGTAAAAGCGCTGAAAGATCTCATGGAAAGTTTTGTTTGCTGGGTTCTTGGTCTGCTTTCATGTGAGGGAGGTGACCCCTGGGCTTTATCGAGCCCCTGTGGGAGGACGGCTTGTAGCTTTGCCAAAATCTATTCCCTCCTGTGTGTTTGTGTAGACCAGAACCTGCTGTTTATGTTCAAGTCAGCTTTGCCACAGCAGAATATCCACCCAAAGCCTGTTGTGACTTCTTGTGCATTGAAACTTCTGAAGAGCATCCTTTATTAAAGCAGAAACTACAGCTTGGCCTAACACTTGAAAACGGGATTCTAGGAACCCTTCAGGGCAAGGAGCATCTGAGAGTTCTAGATTTTGTGTACTGCTATGATTATTAAGAAAGTATGGCTTCTGTACCTTATCTCAGCATGAATGCAAAAGGCAAAGGAAAATGGCAACAGGAGTATAAAGACAGGGTTGCTGTTTTAGTCAAGCATTTTAGGGCCACAGACCATAACATAATTGGCCACCAGTTGATCTGAGGAAGAGCCCACCTCACCTCTTCCTGTCCTTTCTCTGACAGCAGCTGGTAGCAGCAGAGTAGGCAAGGAATATAAAAGCTTTGCAGCCACTCTCTTTTCAGAAATATGTTTCCTGAAATGTAGTGAGCTCTGTTAAAAATGCATCCCATCCATCCATCATCCCAGGTGCTGTCCTGCTGGGATTTTTCCATTTCCACAATATCCTCACTTTAATAAGGTGACCAGAACAGGGTGAGAATCATTTCCTTGTTATTAATTATTACCATGACTGCTGTACAGCAGTGTGCTCAAGGGTGCAGAGCTGTTATCCCCAAGAACCTCCTCCTGAAGGGCATTTTATCTTCCCTCACTCTCCTAACCACTGGTGTGTCAGACCTGCCCCCCAGCCTTCCTCTCAAGCTGTGCTTCAGCCCTTCTCCCCTTGACCCTGCAAAACCAGCAGGTCCTCCTGGTGTGTGCTTTATCCCTGCCTTAGACTCTGCCTGTATGGGAACATCCTTCTAATATGACTGCAAAGGTAGATTTAAACTGATAAGGTTTACAGGTATAATCCTTGTACAGGGTGCAATTTTTTGGCTATTAGACGAGCCTATTTCAGATTAGCTGATGTTATTTGGGAAGATGTTTGCAATACCCCAGCTCTCTGCCCCTAAGCCCTCTTTTCTCATGTGGGGATAATGGTGTTCATGCTGGGATTCATTCTGCTAAACTCAGTATCTGCATCCCCACTGACATGACTGCTGGAGCTCTCCCTTTTAAGCAAGACCTCAGATGACACTTTGGGCTGTTGTTTCAATGTGGTTAACAAATAATGTCCCTGGCAGCTCTGGTGTTCAGTGTTTGGCAGATATTACTGCTACCACAGCCATCCCCTGGGGCCTACCCCACTCTTCTGTTGGGTGTATCTGCGTCTGGAACCAAAGAAACAGAGAGATGGCCTATTTGCTTTCCAGCCATTGCAGCTGCCAGCCAAAGATGCCAACAGAAGCTGCTGGTGAAGGTGGGTTTGTGCTGCTGCTATGTATGGCAGCAACTAAGCATCAGGCAAGTTCTTCTGCCAGCAGCAGCGATGGCAAGCAGACTGAGTGGGGAGTAGGCAGCTGGGGACAGGTGACTTCTGAGACCATCACAGCTGTTTGCTTATGTGCCCCCGAGTCAGGTTCCCACAGCACTTTTTGCTGTTAACGTACAGACATCCCAGCAGTATTTTCTCCTGGCAAGGAAAGACATCAGCTAGCCTGAGAGAAAATCTTAGGAGAACCAAAGCAGCTCTTGTTTTTGCTTGAGTAAAGAGCTGGGATGGAGTCTTAGTTTGCGCTTTCTGCAAGTGACTGTCTTTACAAACCCTTTGCACCTTGGAGGTTACGATGAGTTAAGAGCCTAACTTTTTTTTTTCCTCTAACAAAGACTTGATTCGTTTGGGGTTGGGATTTGTTTGTTTCCATTTACACTGACAATATACTTGAAAGAGAAGCAAGAGAAGAGCTTGCTATTTGGAAACAACATCTGTATTTTACTCCCTTTCATTAAGTGAAATGCAATGTCCATAAACTACATTGTGCACAAAGGTCTCTTTCTCACCTTGATGCATAGCAGGGCATGGTGTTGATGACAGCCCTCGCATCTATTGGTTTTCTCTGCCAGGCTAAATCCAGTTGCAAAAAATGATAGAAATAACTTTTAAAGGTCTTCGTTTCAAGTCCCAATACCTGCCCTACGTCTGAAAGATTGTAAAGATGAGATACTAGGTGAAATGTGATGTGTGCCCAGCATACGTGATTTAAGATAGTGAACCCAAAGAAATATAAGAAAAGCAGGCCTGAATTTCAATGGGCATCTTTAAATGTCTACTTTGTAAGAGTTTCTAAATCTTCAACTGAAGCCATTATTTAATAAATCCATTTTTCCCTGATGCCAAATTTGAAAATTGAATTCAGTAATTATATATCAGCCAGCGGAACTCTCCATACATAACCTTAGCTATGGAGCAATTCTGATTCCTGTATACTAGATTCCACAAAGCCTTAGGACTGGAATTAAGATTTAGGACAAAAATTAAGACTTCTAGAAAGTATATTCCCCCAGACATAAAGAAGGAGGAAAGAAATGATTCAATTAGTAAATATTTAGGTTTTCATTTTATTTTGCCAATCTCTGCCACTTTCTGTCACCTGCAGCAGATGCAGTTCATATCTCAGCTGAGCACACAAATAGTGCTAGTTCATTTTGGAAATGTTTATTTGTTAGACATCTATTTGTTTGCATGAGTTATATGACTTCCATCAATTACACTGTACGTGGTTCATTATGTGAGATTATTTTGCAGTAGCATAAGAGCATGAACTGTAGTGTGATTCCTAATAGTGGCTGGGGGATATGTTGCCACTACTATTCAGAGAAAAATAATGGGAGTGGGAAAACCTGTACCATTGTTGCTTTTGTAATAGTTGGTTTACATGATAACAGTTTGAGAGTAGAAATTACAAAAAGTAATGTTATTTTAGGGTTGGAGTCTGAGTTTCAGAGTCTGCATTTCTCAGGATTTAATACAGAGTTATTCCAAGAACAGGAATTTCTAGGGTTTTCGAGAAAGGCATTTCACTTTCATTACAAAAATGCTGCTGCTCATTTAGTTTTGGAGTCTTGCTATTAGAATGACTCTCTGAATAGCAATTACAGGAGAGACGCAAAAGTTTATAATTTTTGATTCAATGCAACCACTTCACTAGTACTAAACTTCCTTATAGAAATGCCACTACGTACTGCATATACAACCATTAATTTGTCCGTGACCAAATCAGCAACAATGTTCTTAGGAAAAGAGGAAAGGTGATGACTAATTAGCACTAGGAATATGATCAAGGGTTTATATCTTGTAGTGTCTAAGATCAAAGATGATGTGGGCTTGGTGTTCTCAGCCTGGATCCCTATGGGCATATGTCTATGTTAGGAAGCCACATTAAAATCTGGCATAATTCAATATGATTAGCTAATTCTGCTTAAGCAGAAGCTGGTTTAATAGGCAAGGGTCTCAGAAAAGGGGAGAGGCGCCAAATTCAAGATAAGAGGCAGAATTGTGAGGGGAGCTCAGGGCTAGAATAACAGGGGAAAAGCAAGGAAAAAGGGCACAGCTGTTAATGGGGACCCCAGCTCTGGATAGAGGGGGAGCTGTGAGGCAGGAATAAGATGTTCCAGGAGCACGGTGGGCACAGGGACACAGGGCTGCAAAGGTGGTGGGGAGAAGGGGGGGGTGCAAATCAAAGGAGAGCTGACTGTGCTCTAATTACTGGCATGAGTTCTAGGGAGTGTGAAGTCACCTCAACACCAGCTCATGAGATGTATGGGATTAGTTTGTAGAGTAATGAAAGGGTAATAACCAGAATTTAATTGTTATGGCTGGTGAACTAGCTGACCCTTCAGCCCAGTGGGCATTTAGATAATTTTCAGAACTGCACTGAGCCTAGCTAGTTTTTTATTTGGGGCGAAGTAGGGGGATGGGATGGAAGGAGACTGGCAAGAAATACTTAATGAAAAGGAAACTGATAATTACAATGCTGCATTCTCATGTTTTCCCTGACATTCTACATCAGAGGTGGGGATCTTTGCCACCCAGCACTGTGTTTATGCATGAGACCAGCAGTGTGTTTAGCTTGGCATCTCGGCTTGCCTCACAGTGCAGTATCAGATGCTTGAGAAGGTACAAGAAATGCACAGAACATAGATCTGGCTGCCTAAATTCTGACGGCCTTTCTCTACTGTCTAAAGACACCCACAGACAGATGAGCAGTTCAGTAGCCAACCTAGCTGCCAGTCCAGAAGCACAGGACTCTGCTGTGGGTTTTTTTGTTACATCTACCAGCCCTGTACAGACAACTCAGCAATCCTTGGACATCTCAGTACTACACTCTGATGTTTAGACATTTGAACCACTCCCCATATGTCTACAGGATTCATTCCTGTTCTTCCAGGTCCAGAAAAATACCTAGTCCCTCTATTCCTCTGTTTAGTTCCTAGCTCCCCTTGGACTAGTTAAGGTCCTCAAGGATTTCTAGGCTTGGGATGACAGGGAACAAATGTCCCAAGTGCCATGTCTTCCCAAGTCTTCTCCCTAGATGACAGTTTTCCCTCAGTACAGTGTCCCCTTGTGAATCAGGACTCATTGTCACAGTGCACCCATGAGGGTGGCATTGCTCAGGGGCCAATTCCCACCTGGCTGTGTTGTCCTGAAAGACCCATCCATGGAGAACTCTAGGGTCCCAAATGATTTTTTCATCTCTTAGACATCTATTGGAATCAGGAGGAACGTGCTTATGGACTGACTGAAAAAGGAAGGACAGATCCTGCTGTTCAGAAGTTTTAGCTGACTCACAAGAGAAGCTGGGATCTGACACTGGGCAGGTTTTTTTTTTTCTGTCAGTCCTTTATGGCATTACCTCAATATGGCTAGTTGAGATCAGCTGCAGTACCAAACTAAGAGAGCCTTCAAAAGCTGTTGTGGACATAAAAACCATCAGTGCCTCTGCCGGGACTGACATTGGACCACTCTCTTCAGTTAGACATTTTATTCTAAAATATATCTATTGGTTAACTGCTATCATTCTTAGTAGTGCTTTCCAGCTTGCCCCACAGAGTTCAACAGTGCTATGTACAGAAGAGTAAAGTCTTATTCATGAAGTGGGCTTTTTGGAAGTAGCTGAGTGGAACTGAAGCAGCAGTTGTAATGATACTTGGCAGAAAGGGAAAGGCTGAAGCTCCTAAGCCACTCAACCCTCTTTGAACTTCTCACAAGAGCAAAGGTAGTAGGACTGGTTCCTGTGCAATGGTGTCTAGTTATAGATGTTGCTACAACAGCATTCAAGTTCCACTGTCAACATTTTAGCATGTACCTGCAAACATTTCTCTGTGCATTTGCATGTACATACAAACCCAGAGAAAATAAATTCACTATTAAAATACTAATATAAGAAATAGTAATTCTAATCATTGTAGGACTATGTGGCCCATGTTGTAACATATGTTATCTAGCCATGGCTATGGTAGTTCCCTATTGTGGAAGTACCTTTTATGAAGTCTGTTTGTCTGGCTTCAGGGAGCAGAGACTGCGACCCTAGCTAGTTTTTTAATAGAAGTGATTAGTAAAACTGTCAGGAAAGAGCTTCTTGTTGAACAATGCTGACTTTTCCAGCCAATGAAACCTAGATGCTTTGTGGAAAGATACCAGATTCCATGAATTTCTGTGAAGGGAGTCTCCACTGGAAATGGTCTATAGCATGTGCATTAATAGTGCCTGGGATCTTGGTGTCTTCTGCAGGGAGAAGCACAGCTGGCATCACTTAGGGAGCAGTTTGGGACTTAAAACACAAGTGATCTGCAGGGAAGAATGAAATGATTTGTGGGTGTCCCATGCTGTGCAGGGGAGCTGGCTGGCTGAGAGGGAACTGCTGTTCTAAAGGGATTTATTTGACAGGGCATCAGGCAGCCAGAACTCCTGTTGTGTCGGAGAATGGCAATGGGGAGCTGGAGAGACGACAAATGGCACTGAGCCTTCTGCACAAAGTACGTTGAGGGCCACAGGCTTCCATGAGTGGAAACCACAACTTCTGAGCGCATCTTCCAGGCTGGACTTTTTATTACCCCATCATCAGCTGTACAGACGAAGAGGAAAGGCCTATGTTCCTTGTTGGAAAGTGATTGCTACAGCATCTTTTGATTGAATGTTGCATTATTTGTTGAATTGAGAGCATTATTATTCATGAAAAGGCATCCTAGAAAGCTTCAAACAAGGGTGGGAAAAAAACTTCACGTTTTAATACTAATTAGAGGAGCCTGTCTCCCAGGTGTGAAGTGTTTATCTGTGAAAAGCAGGAGATAGTGTAGCAAAGAAGAAATGCACACTGGAGAATAGAAGTTCCAATAAATGGTTGAATGGATTAAAAAAAAAAAGAAGAAGAGAAAGAAGAAAGAAGACCAACAACAAAAAGGTAGATAATAAAATAAGATGTTTGCAGTGAATATGAAGGGTTTGCAAAACAGCTCAGAGTTTATTTCCAAACCTGCAAAAAAATCAGCCCTGAAAATAATACATTAATATCTCACAATAAGGAGAGGGTTCTTTTTATTTCCTCCTCCTACTAGCAATGTTTGTTAACCCTATTTCTTTTTCACACCAAACTACACTTGTGTCATGACAGCTCAGAGATGGCTTCAAGTATAGCCAAAACAGGCAGTTCTTGGAGCTGTTGCGCTACCTTAACCAATCACTGACCTTAGTAATGCTGCTTACTTTGCCTGTGCTTTTTCCTGGAGGATGTGGGGCTTGCCTCTCTCAGCAGCACTGACTGCTTCAGCTAGCATACCACCCAGCAGAGATGGATGTTCTGGTGCCAGTTTATCCTAGAACATGTGCTTGCTGCCATCCTTCCTGTGACAGTGTCAGGAACATTGCCCTGGCTCCAAGACTTCCCCCACTACAATTTCTCTTTTTGGTCCACTTATGGCTGGAATCACCCTTCTATTGGCCTCAGATGAGGTTTATTGAGGGGAGGAGAGAAGAGGACCTGAGATCAGAGAGACCACGTCTCTGTGTGGTGCCATAGCTGACGCTGTTTTTTATTCTCAGGCATGCAATAAACGCATAGCCAATTGGCTGCAATGCTGTGACAGATTATTCTTTACATGTACTTTACAGTTTCCCTGCTGCTTCCTCCCCACTCTCTTGTGAGTTACGGAATCATTGCAGGTACAGAAACCTTGAGAGAATGGATGTGCTTTCATAGCTGAGTGAGTGACAGCTGGCCAGCTTTAATTGCCCTTTGGTGTGCTCCTACAAGGCAGTTTAAGTGAAGAGATTTTATTTTGCTGTCTCTAAGGATATGAAATATGGACATCTTTGCTTTTGTGGTTCAGTTGATGAACAGTAACTAGTTAAGCATCAGAAATTTGATCACTTGTGATTACCTACCCATAACCTCTGCTAGTAAGAAGATCGCATGAGGGAGGGGAAGGGAGAGCAGTGCAGGGATTTGACTTTTTCTACCATAGGTTTTGCACTAGTCCCATCACCCAGGCAATCCTTCCTCTCTGAACATCACTTCAGAGCTGAATTTAACAGAGAAAAAAAACAGCAATTTTTTCAGTGGTTTTTTCCTTGTGGAGCGTTTCCTTAGATGACTACACAGAGATGCATTCAAACAGAACATTAAAGTTAAACGAGGCGACACAAGGCTATATTTAAAAATAACAGAAAATGTTTCAAGTTCTCCTTTGATAGGAGTTGGGCAGCTATACAACCCTACCAGGTCACCATTCTAATGACAATCCCCAACAAGAAACACAGCCTGATAACAAGAACTAAGACAGAAGATGGGAGCTGTATTCACAGGCTCAAGGAACTGCAGAAGATAGCTGTTATAGAAAGATGCTTATTCAGAGAAGTTAGAACCCCCATCTTTCCTTGAGCTTAGCATAACTAGATGCACAGAACAAATATCTACAGTGTAGGACAGAAATTACCATGAAAGATATAATACCATTATGAATTTACTGATAAACCCTCACCTTTTACACTTAGCAAATTTCTCATCAGCTTTTTTAAAAAATAAAATAAAAAAAAAGAATCTAGGAGAACTTGGAGATAGGCAGTGAAAATGGTCTGGAGGCTTGGAAGGATTTTCAGATAAGGAGAAACTGAAAAAGATGAAGGAAGATATTGTTCAGAGAAGAGACGAATAAGAAGGAGGATGTTAAAAGTATATAAATTATAATATTTAAAAAGGTTTTCAGTACTGGGACAAAAGGGTATCCTTTGAATCAAAAGGCAATGTAGATTTGGAAGTGTGGAGAATGTGTTTTTTATGGTACCCTATTAAACTGTGGAGCTCCCTGCTGCAGGGTGTCACCCACTGAGATCATGGACTTAGTAAAAAAAAAAAAAAAGAGAGAGAAAAAAAAGGAAGGTATATTTGTGGATAGTGAGAACATTCACAGTTACATTAGAGAAAATAAAAAATTTATAAGAAATATCAGCCCTTGAGATTCAGGGCATAAATCCAACCACTAACTGACTGGGGTTATGAAGAAACTTCCCCAAAGGACATATTAGTTATTTCCCATTTTAAGTGTTTTACATCTATCCTTGATGCTAGCCACTGCCTGAGAGAAGATGTTACAAGAGTTGGACAATTGGTTTAATTGGCTATGAAGGTTGCTATATCCTTGAAAAACATTGCAGCTCTGTCCTTTCCTTCCACACCATCTCCATCTGGGCCTCTGAACCACCCTACCTTGACATGCAGCAGAACAGCTACAAGACAACAGGGCTTCTCCTCTACTTTCCAGGTACTCTGAATGTGTAGGTGACCTAGGGCTGGCAAAGTCCTGTTGTGAACATGAGAGACCAGCCCAACGGGAAACCAGGCTCCCCACTGCCATCCTGGCTGTTACCAAACAGCGCTGGCAGAGACCTGGTCAACACAGCACTGCTGTTGCAAGAGTTGTCCCACTGCTCTGACCTTAGGGAGAACCTATAGCTCCCCACTGGTACTCATTTCCAGCTCCTTTGTTGGACCTTTGGCATTGCTTGTCTTCTCTGTGGTCCAATGCGGCAGCACTCATGCTGCAGCAAGCAAGCAGTAGATGCAGAACAGTGAGGGAAAGCAAAGTGAACTACTCATCTTGCTTACCCTTCTCCCTGACCACTTAAATGTGTTCTTTGTCTAATCTCCTCTGCCAGGTGATTTGAGATAATCAGCATGTCTTTGTTCATCTACTCCCAATTTTTATCATTTTCCTTTGCAATTGGTGCCCCTTCTCATTTACCTCATTTCTTTTCCTGTGACACCTCGAATGAAGAAAGCTCTGTGGCTCCAAGGCAGAGGAATGAAAACTGGTTTTAACCACTCTGTCAGTGTTCACTGCCCTGTGCTTCAGAAACTGAGCTGCTGCCGGCAATTAAAGCTCTTTAGCAGTTACCTTGTGTGAGTAATTACTTGGGGGAAGTAATTGCAACTTCTCACTTTGGAAGGAAGGTGCTATGTTATCTTTGATCTCAGGAACAGTTGTGACTAGTATACCAAGAAACATCAGTCTGTAACAGTGATGTCTTCATGTGAATGGTTCGTCATATCTTTTGCAATGGGTCACATGCAACTGCTCTAGGAAACGTTCTCACCTCTTGGCCATCTCTTTGCACTGATTGAGAGACTGACACATGCCAGCTGCATTGCTGCACAGAACACTGAACTGCCATCTGTGTGCCCTCAGCAGCTGAAGTGATGAGACTAGGAGGAGAGGTGATAAATAAAGTATGCTGTTCCTTCTTATAAGCAGAAACACTGGAAGAGGTAAAAGAGGGGACCTTCTTGGGAGGTAGAAAATAGAAAATTATTTGTTCCATACAGGTGAATTCTGTTACATCCCTTTAATTGCCTGATTTCACAGTCTTACAGAAGGACTGTTGGTTTACATATACATACGCATGCAGACACCCTTCCACAGAAGGATTGATCAAGGGGGAATGGCTTTAAACTGAAAGAAAGCAGGTTTAGATTAGAAATTAGGAGTAAGTTCTTTACTGTGAAGGTAGTGAGGTAATGGGACAGGTTGCTCAGAGAAGCTGTGGATGCCCCATCCCTGGAAGTGTTTGAGGCCAGGCTGGATGGGGCTTTGAGCAACTTAATCTAGTGGAAGCTGTCCCTGCCCATGGCATGGAATGGGAACTGCAAAATGCTTAAGGTTCCTCCCGGTCTAAACCATTCTATGACACTGTGATCCTACAGGAGGCTGGTGGGTCACTCTGGTGAGTTAATTTACTCCTCAGACCTCTTTACTATGAAACTCTTAGCTCTCATCTTATTTCTTTCATACCACAAGTCATTGCTGGGAAGAGCTGGAGAGGTGCACAGGCCCACCAACCTTTACCATAATCACCTCTACATCAGATTCTGCTTTGGTCTTCCTATATAACATTTGGGGTAAGGGTGGAAAAGAACTGGGGGGATATTTTTTGGTTTTAAACAATGCATTGTTTCCCTGGTTCCCCCTCTCATTTTGACCTGGTCTCCTGTCTTTGCACATTCATTCGTGTGTTCAGTTCATTCTTCTTGCTGAAGCCTTCCTGAACTGAATGCGACCCAGCATGTTACAACCTCGACTGAATAACTAAGCAATTTGGCAAACCAAGTCTGGCACTTAGATTTCCCCACAGCCTTTACCAACATCAGCCAGACTGGATCCAACATTGTCTGTCTCTGTGTGGGCAGCTGGATGCCTTCCACCATGCCTGACTGCAGGGAAGAGGACCCAGGGAACCCGTTTCCCTGCCTTTTCTTGCCTCTTCAGTCAAACTAGTGCCTGAACACCTTGCAAATGTTACCATGTCCTTCATACTTCTTCTGAAGTAGTTTATTGGCATTATTGCTCTCTCTTATGATTAAGGAAATAAAGATTTAGAACAAGGTATACTGATGGTGCCCAAGTCATTCATAAAACCTGTGCCAGGTCTGAAAATAAATCCTGGCTCTATAGCTTCTCTGCATAGTGTTTTAACTGCAAGACTGGTTAGCTTTAGAGGTTCTTATTACCTACCCTGCTATACTTGCATTCTCTGTTTAGCTCTTTACACTCTATTTTCTCTCTTTTGTACTGGTTTTCTGTTGGTATGACTGTCATGGAAGATATTGCTTAAATGACATCCCTTTGAATTGAACGAGCTATTGCACTTTTTCACTCCAACTCTTTCAGGGTTGCTTAGATTTGGTTTTGTTTTTAAAGTCCATGAACAGGGTTGGGGCTGTTTTCTGAAGGTGTAAATCCTATGTGAAGACTTTGGGAGTCAGGATTACGTGATAAATTAGAATAAATCTGAGCCCTTCAGTTTGATTCCATTTTTGATGGATTCCCCATAAAAAGATGTTTGGATGATGGGGCTATTCTTCATTATACGGCAGAGGCAGGAGCATGGTGTGAGGCTAAGATCTGAATGGGAACTTTCTCACTGTCTCAGGATGCTCAGTCTCAGTTCTGAGCCACAGCCATCATCCTGTCCCGCACTTGACTTTTCTCATACTACAGAAGAGTTCATCTCAGTATAACGAAGGAAGCCTGAACACAGTGCAAAGGAGCAAGCTCCTAAGCAGGGCAGAGGAAATCAGCTTTGGCAGAGTGCCCTTGCTTGGCACCGGTCAAAACAAGCATATGGAAAAGGGAAGTGAATGAGGAATGCTCTGTCTGGGAGGATCGGTACTTGGTTTGTAGTCTGCAAGACAGGCTTTCAGACAAGAGTTCACTGCTGTTTGACATGCCTTGTGGAAACCTGAGTGCTCCCACACTTCTGAACTTTCCTCTAGACAACATTTATCAAAAGGACACTGCAGTGAGCATCCTCTTTTTCAACCCTTCTTTCCACTCCCTTTTTCTTGCTCACTGTTTTCTATACTTAGCCAAGCAGAATCTGCAGTGGCTGGCAAATTTAGCCATTTTGTTTTGCTCCCTATCCCTGGCTCCCATGTTTGTCAGCTGTCTATGCTCAACAGTAGTTGTTTCATGCTGCATTGACTGACCTGCAGCCTCAGTTTATGTGTATTTTGGTGTGGAAGCTACCTGCAAACCCTTTGCTTTGAGTAGTCAATATTCATGATTCAATATTCAGGTGGCATGATTGGTCAATGAGCTGACAGAACCGTGCCTTTGTTCCCTGATTAGATGACTGAACCTTTGTTAATTACTTCTGCCAGAAATGAAGTCTGTTGTGTGATTAAGTGGTTCTAAGCTACAGACCTGAGATTTACTCCCTGTGAACTCTTGTTCCAATGGGACTCTGTACGTGTGAGGGCTCTCTAAAGCATGTATAAACAGAGTATAAAAATGGCCAGAGTCATATTCTATTTCTAACCTATTAAAAATTGTTGACCTGCATGTCTTCGCTATTCATTTGGCTCCAGTAATGAGAGCCTGCCCTTGCAGAACACAAGCCCTCTTTTGGCACGGGTCCTCCCAGGATGTCTGCAGTCACAGAGCCACATCACACACCACAGCATGGAACAGACTGGCTAAAATCCCTGTACCAATGCAAAGCAGCACATAATCTTGCACTGACAAGCATATGGAGTGAGCTGGGAAGAAAACAGCATCTCAACTTTGAGGCCACATGCCCTACTGCATCAGCTCCTGTTACCTTTTTGATCTGGCTTGGGTGTAAGCAAAAATGTGCCTGTCCATTGAATTCGCAAAACCAGAAGCTACAGAGGTTGTATTTTTTTTAAAGCTAGCTTAATGCCACATAGTGAGGACAGATGGTATTCTATACCATAAACGGTTCTTTGGAGCAAAGTTAAATCATCAAAATGTTCTGGACAAATTTTCAACCAGCTGAATGAATTAATACTGGGTTGGGTCACATAGCCACAGCATTTTCAACCTGTTGGTAAAATAATGAATGCTATGTGTTATTAACTGTGTTCTCAGAGCCTCAGTATCAGCAGGGTAATTGGAAACTTAATTATTTGGCTGAGATATAATTATCAGTCGTGCCTATTGCATCTACTTTCTTTATTATGTGAGAAAGCATGTACAGTTATGTTGTTCCCTCTAACCAAAAAATACGCCAAATACAACTATTGTCTATACACTGGACTTGATGGAAAAAGAAGCAATGATTTCATAATTTCTTTCGGCTTTTGAGAGTTTCAGTAAGTCTCACCCCAGTGTATCAGGATATACCTCTGGGAAGAAGAAACTTTTACCTATCCCATTGAAATCTTGAGTGATGGTTGTTTATAAATTCCTTAGAAAGGCAGACAGAAAGAGACCTACTTTTTATTTAGCTCCCCTGCTCAGCCTTTTTACTGATCTAATGGGAAAAGGACAGAGTTCAGATTCAGAGCAAGCATATGTACAAGAACTGCCTTTATTTGAGCGTCCTGTTGAATACAATGGGATCTTAAAATGATTCATGATGGAAATTCCTCACAGGCTGGTGCAGTGCATTAGCATTAGTCATTGCAGTAGGACTGGGTGGAGCGCTTAGAAATTGTCACTGTGATGGATTCATGGCATGCATTAGAATGGGAATAATTATAATGGACCAAGCAGAAAACACAAGAATTACAGTTTCTGTGATGGACCCCATGAAACACATCAGAATTGGAGTCACTGTGAGTCATAAAAGGCATAAGGACCTGAATGTGCCTCATCCCCGAATGGGCACTTTCAAAAGGATGAATGACTTGGCTGTCTGTTATATCAATTACTTGTAATGCTGTGGAAAGCCTCATGAATGGAATAAATGATGAGTCAGGATTCCTTGGTTCTGCTGCCAGCTCTGCTGCTGATTCATTTTGTACCCTTGAGTGATAAACTTCCCTCTCTCTTCCCCATCATGTGCATGACAGTGTATTTACCCTTCCTTATAAAGTACTGAGACCTGTTTCTGCTACAACTCTCATGTATGCCTAATATTATGCATTGGAAATGGTTCCAAACCCTTTACGAATGAGCCTTTGGAGGGTGGAACCTGTAGAATATGCAGATGAAAGGTGTCAAATATAGTTACATAGCATCAGATTTGTGTGATTCTTATTTTGGCTGTTTGATGATGTTTCCCATTTTCAGCAATTGTTTAATTATTTTAAAAGTCCATGTGAAACTGAGCAGACATTAAGGAAGTCGTTTTGTTCATTTCTGATAGATTTTAGGTTGGGTCTTAAAGATGAAAGCTCCATTTCATGACTTTATCCACGTATCTACAGTATGTTCCCGAGCTAGTTAAAATTAAACTTAGCTATCAAAATGCTAAACTTGATAGCTCATTTATCTTTCTGTCTCCCAACTCTACATTACAATACAGCAGTGATTGATCTTGCGTCTTCAAGGTACTATATAGTATAAAAACTAAGAAAAGATTAATTAAAAGCCGTCACATCTAGACAGGTTTTTAAATAAGTTTTAGATTTAGACAATATATCAGCTGAAGCAGAATGATCCTGAGACCATAAACCTGTAACTTCAAGTAAGGTTCACTTTCCTTCGGGACACAGAAAACCCCATCTCACCACAGACTAACATCACAGTCTGATTTGATCGGGCAGGCCTGTGGCAGGAGGCTGTCACATTCATGGGCTGTCCAGCAGTGGTGAACATGATGTCCTTGAGGACTTCTGCAGGCTCAGGGGAGAATGTCAGGCTCATGGCTGGATGTTGAGATGGAGACAGTACCAAGACAATTTTTTAAAGTAGTCCCCAGATCCTCCAGGCACAGAGAAACTTGCCTGGGTAGCGCATCTAAATGACTTAAACTGAGCCCCAAATCAGTGGCAGCTGCATCTGAGCTGTCAGCGTCTGACTGTGGGATCTGCACAACAACACTAAACAATCTAGTTTTGTGGTATTTTTGGCTAAAGAAAGACACATGATTGCTGGTCAGTGTCAACTTTCTGGCACCACTGTTTTGACCACACAGTTGTTGAGCTATGCAGAGTCCTCAGAAGCCCTCAGCACTTGCAGTTCTCATGAGTTAAAGTTAGAGAGCACCCAAAAACCTGACTGCTTCCTGTCAAGGCCTAATAGGGGCTGAATCCTTTGGAAAGACCCTTACTGTGTCACTAACTGGATGCTGAACTCCTGAATATCTAGCCTTTAGACCACTGAGTGTGTAATGATGTAAACTTCACTCTTGACCACCTTTAGTCTGCAACAGCAAACTCATCTAGAGAAAGATAAAATGGTAAGGCTCTTACATTTTCATGAGTTTGTTTAAAAAGTGATATTTAATCCACCTGACAGCTAAAATATACTAGTGGAATGTGGGATGCCTGCCATGAGAGTGTTCAAGAGCTCCCCATTTTGTTCGTATGGTGGCATAATGCCTTGACTGCATACAGCTGATTCAGGGATTTTGCTTTTGGGGAGGACAAGAGAGGGGAAAACAAAATGAATACAGGGTGATGGCAGCGATTGCACTTTACAGTGGGTCAGCAAAAATCCCTGCAGCATCAGCTGGGTCCAGCTATGTCCCCTGTTATACACTGGTGTAACTCTTGGCAGAACAGGGCTCTTTATCTCTTATTTACAGCATTCCATTCATTATCAGGTACGAAAAAAAAGATATAATTTTTTCTCTCTTTGACTCTCACTCTTTGTTTTCTTTCCACCTCAGTTAATTTCAGTAAGTATACAATTTCTGTGCTGTTTGGTCTACTCCCTGACACTGGTAATTAACTGTTTTTATGAAATAAGAGAACTCTTTTGAATTTGCCTTAGTTACATGTTTGTGTCTTTAAATGCTAGTTGTCCAGGATACATCATGCTCTGATTCCCGCCCCACCCCTGTGTTTTGTAAACAGGATATGTTTTACTTTCACTGCTGAAAAGCAATTTGAGTCAGGACAGATACCGAAGACACGTCTCCTTTCACTCTTTCAGAATTTGATGGTGTGTGTTTTTTATCAATCCTAAATTCATTTAGTTTCCCTTAACTGAGCTGATTGTACTATGTACTTCTTGAAGAAAATCCTGCAGCTAGAAAGATGGCAGTCAAAGAGCTAATAGCTAGGGATATGGCAAACTTCTCATGCATCTTATCAAGCTCTTGCATGCATCAGATGTGCACACATTTAATTCAGATGTTTCCCAGTCCATGCTCCCCTTAGGAAAGGGAAAAGCAGAGAGAATGGTGAGATTGAAAAAAAAAATAAAAAAATAAGAGGTGAAAAGGCAGTTGCAAATAAGCTAGAGTGAAAAACAGAGTGAATGGGAAATACAAGCCAGAAATGGGAAGAGGGAAAATAAAAAGGAAAAATAGACAATGCATCAACAGACTATAGGCAATATATCTACAGAAAATTAGGGGCCTATAGCACCCTAACCCAAGAAAACAGGTTTTACTAGTTGCCCGTGAATATGTTTCTTGTTCTGCTATAGCATGAGGAGGTAGCGTCTCAGTCTGAGAACTAGCTGAGCATCTTCTGACTTCTCTGCTAAGATTCATTTGGGATTTGCCATTTGGGTGATTCTCTCAGCCTTTTTGTCTCTTGACCTATGACTTTCTGTATTCGGTGTGGTTTGGTCTTTGTTATGGCTTATCTTCTGCCCAGTACAGTCTCCTGGAGAGTTTGAAGGCTGCTGGTGCTGAAGGAGTGGAAATGTAGTAAAAAGACAGGAAATTTGAGTAGAAGTTCCCTGAAGCTTCACATACTTTCCACTTGCCACATGCTTTGCACAAAGTGTAGTAACTCTACCATTGGTTTAGGTCCAGCCTTTCACTTGTTTGTGCCTATCTGCTTCTTCCTGCTCTAGGAGATTTGAGCCATTGAGCTTTCCTTTGGGACTCCTCTGCATGACAGAAAGGAGAGAGGGAGATGAAGTACCTTCTGCAAGGATGGGTCTCATCTCCATGGTAAGAGCTGCTTGTGGAACCCGGTTCCTCCTTCTCTCATTTGAGGCCATCATCCAGACCATGTTTGCTCCTAATGACATGCAGCAATTAATGAGACAACTGTCTCATCATCAAATGCATCTGAAACAGAAATGAGGTTCAGCCAGCAATATCAGCTTGGCTATTTTATGCCTGCCAATGGTTCAGACAAGAACATAACCTGTTGCTACCACCTGATACAAAGCTCAAAGACAAAGAGGTTCCTGAAGTACATAGCTAGTAAAGAGAGTACCTTTTACTTGATGACCAAAACTTTATACCTCAATAACAGATTGTGATTCAGTTCTCCCTGTGCACAGGTGAAGGTGAACACAAGCCATTTATTGTGGAAAATATATAGTTTCCAGGGAAGTTTGTGTACAACCTCCAACATACTTTTTCAGAAATATACACAAAATCTCTACATAATAATAATAAAATTAATTTGGATTCTCAAAGTCATTGGAAAATCATGCACACATGCAAACACATGAACACAGAGGAATAGCTTGTGATGGAGGTGGAGGGGTGAACAGTGATGGAAGAGTACTTGGCCTGTTCAGCTATGCCAGGTTCTGATCACAGCAGGAAATTCGTGCTTGAGAACATCTGATAATTCTTACTTTTAGATAAATCTTTTGCACACTATCATATTTGGTTCTGGCTGGAAGCAAGGAGAAAAATGACAAAGGTAAAGAGGCCAAAGACCTTTTCCACTCCCAGATTTACAAAACTTCCTAAAATGATTTCAGGTGAAGCAGTCAGAGTTTTACACAAAGGTTTTAATCTTATTTAATATGAGAATTTCATTGTGGTTCTAAAATCAGTTTAATTTGGCCTTACATCACTCCTGACACTTTTGAAGACATGCTGTTCATTTCAAACTGGGACAGCTCTCTGCAAAATCTAGATTTAGGTATAAACTTTGGCAGGTACATCCAATAGGCTTGATTGATTACATCAGCATCTCCTGCTTATAAGGAGGAGCATGGGAGAAGTGCCACCAGCAAGGGAAGAAACTAAGCAATGAAGGAAACCAACATGTGGCTGTCAGTCTGGCCACAGAAACTCACATAAGTCCAGACTTGGACTGCTTGTAAATTGTTACGAGTTTGCTGTAAGTTCAGAACCAGACCTGGGTCCAAGTTAGGGTATGTTGGTGGTGCGGAGATTTTTCTGAGTAGAATGCTTTTTGTGTGCAGTGTTGCCCTAAGCCTTGTCTTCTTGTGGGAGACATCCAGTAGAGGGGCTATTGAGCAGATATTACAGTGATGTGAAACTTGTATTTACAAATTTACTCTCCCTGATCCCTTCCATGCACTTGGTCTCAAAGACCAAGATGTCTGCCTCTAGACTTCTTGGAAATGGATGTGACACCAATGTTTTTCATTCCTGATCAAGAAGAGAAAACCAAAAAAGTACACCCCTCCACCTAGCACGTGAAGATTACACAATGTGTGAGAATGGCTGCTGGAAAAAAAAGCCACAGTCACAGGAAATTACCTTAACAGAGTGAAAATTAAGAAATGACCAACAACGTTGTCTGTCTCCCGGATACGAGCAGTATTTTCATGCCTTACCAATTATTCTGTTTGCATCAATTTTGGTTTATTTTTATTAAGTTTCATTTTTCCTTTTTAATTTTAAGAGGTGGCATGATGAAGACAAAAAAGCATGAACGCTTAGAAAATATTTCATTTTTGTTTTAGTAAGGAAATAATTACACTTTTAACTCCATGAATAGGAAAGGAACCAACCAATTGGGTTTTTCCATCTTTTTCATGTTATTTCATGCCTGTAAAAAGGTTGAGAACTCTATTTAAGTGGATTATCTTGCCACTGAAAGGAAAGTGGGAAATGAGTTAGAGAGGTAGGGTTAATTTCTTTCAGGACTATCTAAATCCCTGCATACATATATTTGCTGTGTGCTATTTGAGAAATGCACTTATTTAGCTTTGCAAGGTCACCTTAACCTTAAGAATTAATGGAATACACCATTAGCTACAAGAGGATATAGAAGCAAAGTCCCCAACATATTGTGCAGAGATAACAAAAACCTATTCCTCCCTTCCTAACAGAGCCCCATTTATAGTTAGAAAGGAATGCAGGGGAGGACTTGTCTCACTTAGTGATGGGTATCTACAGCACAGGTGTTTATGTCCTAAATTTACCCCCCTTAGACATCTGTATGCCATTATTGTTAATGGATATTGAGGAGAGTGCTTCAGCAGATAAAACATAGGTGTTTATTTTAGGATGAGATGAACTGCACCTTAAACAGCATTAGTTTATATTGATTAGAGCTTTACAGACTTACAAGGGAAGCTTAGAATGGCTTCCCCAGATGCAAATTCCTACAGCTCATCCCTGTACGTATATGGGCAAATCCCACTGTCCACACTGTAATTAAGCCTTCTGCTAATTCAAAATGGTCAGAAAAGTGCAAGCTGCAGTGATTCTCTGATGGTCCATTCATTAATTCCTAGACAGTGACCAATTTTTTGTCCTATTTGCTCTTCACTGATATTAGACCACAACTGACCTCAAGTGGAACACTTCTCTTTGAAGACAAGAAGTAACTTCATTGACACCGAATGAAGCAAGAAAGGTCACTCTGACAAAAGCAGACAGTGGATTATAGCTCTCAAGAACTTTTCCTAGGTTGTACATGATCTGTTGAGCAGGGAAGATAGATCTGATGCATGAATATCCCAAATGTTTCACCCAATTTATAACTATCCAATGCACCTGTTGTACTTCAAAGCCCTTCATCTGCTGCACCACAGCAGCAAGGATTTGTAGTTTTATCTTCTGAACTTTCAGCTTTCCTGATTTTTAGGTTTGATATGCAGAGAGCTGCATTTGTTAATGTGTTTATCACTCACCAGAAACGTAGGCGAGAGTAACTGTACAACAGAGAAGAGTAATTTCAGAAATACAAGGGAGGAGTAACATTAGTTATGCAGTGGAGATTACTTGGGAAGGTCAAAGAGAGGAATTGCCCCAGTTCTGTGCTTGTCTTGGAGACAGAGGGAAGTCAGGGTCTTTCAGAGGAAGCTGAAGCTATCATCTTCCTTCAGAAAGCTTTCCTCTTCCACAGAGGAGGAGATTTTCCCTGGGGTTGTTGAGTGGCTGGTCAGTACATTTTCCTCTGCTCCTGTGGCAGGGCAATTCTCTGCAGTGGCTCTTCATCCTCTGCTGCCCTGCAAGGCAAGTCTTTAAAAATCAGAAACAACCAAGCATTTCCAGCAGAAATTTCACGTCATATAGCAAGTTCAAACCTAGCAAAAGACATTGTGTATTGAAGGTATCTTGCACGGACTCTAAATACAGGCTGTGGACCTGCAGCAGTCAGCAGGTCACAAGTGTGAAACCAAACGAATTTGAGTGTGCTCTCGAGTGTCTAGCCAGAGGAACTGCTGAGATTGTTACCACTCACCTAGAAGGCTGTTTAGCGACCCAAGTGACAATGATTGTACTTTCAGTGATGAAGGTTAGAAACTCAACAGGAGATGTATTTGACCGTTTTTTTTTTTAGTATAAGAATTTTCCATTTGTAAAGGCTGATTTTATGAAAGCTTCAGGGTCTGTAGGAATGTGCCCCATTTGATGAAATTTCACTCAGAAAACACATCAACACTTCCAGGAGGTTGAAATGTTTCATTTAGGCTTTTTTATAACATCTTGCTTGGATTCCTATTTTCTCTTTGGAGCTACAGTATAATGTAACATTAAAGCTAAGATACATATAAAACGTTCTGATTGACCTGAAATTATTAATTTTTCACTGAGACTTTCTGTGTTTTGTTTTGATTTTTTTTCTTTGTTTTGTTTTTGAGATTTGTTTTGTTGGGGTTTTTTTCCTTAATAAAGACAAATATGAAATTGCAGAACTTACTTTGGTGTAGAGATTCAGAATTTTGTTCAGGTCTATAAGTCACTGGATTAGACATGTACACAAATAATATTTGTTATGCTTCCACCTTCCATGAAAAGACTGCCAATCCTGAGTGGTAGAGACTCACAACTACCCTGTGAAATGGAAAAGATCATGGGAGCTGCAAGGACCTAGGGAGTCAGGTCTGTGTAATTTCCCACTGAGTATGGCATTTGGAAATCTCCCTTTGAGGTAGCATAATTGACTTCTGTGTCTGTTGTTCCTTGGAGACTCAGAGATTCTAAATACAATTGTTTAACAGCATGTCTCTGGGGCCCTATCTCTACCTCTGTTTTTTTCTCCAACTCTCACTCTCCTCCTTCTCCTTCTTCTTCTCCTTCTCCTTCTCCCTCTCCTTCTCCTTCTCCTTCTTTTTGTTTGCTTGTTATGGATATTGTGTTCCACGTGCTATAGGTGAAACTACATTTCAAGAGATCTTGTGTCATTTTTCCCTAAATTGTGGTAATATTTTCTCCTAATAATCTATGAGACCAGGAATTATGAGAGAAAAGCTTCCCTTTAATTTTCTCTCAAGAATATTTATAACTGCACTTAAAATTTATTGATGTCCTAAATCTCCAGGCTTTTGGAAAAGCTCTTCAAGTGACTCCATAAGTTGTTCTCCACATTATCACAGACCTCTCCAGACCAGTTTCCTTGCTACCACTGGCTTTCACTTCTGCTTGGTGAAGATTTCTCTGTAAGGGTTAGATGTGGTTATATGACAATTTTCTGGATCCATGATCCCAGTTCAGTGGAAGGATCTTGAGTGGTAGCTTAGTGAGGGTATGTGCAGAGGAAGAGACTCACTGATTGAGGATAAATGGAGTGGAGAACAGGCTTTCTGGACTAGAGATTGCAACCGAGAAAAAGGCAGAGGATGGAGTAGCAAGAGAATCAGTCAATCTGAAGAAAAGGAAGAGGAAGACAAAGAAAAAAAAAAATAAAGGAAAAGGAAAAGAAAAGAGAAAAGAGGATTGACATAGTTGAGAATACAAAGGAAAGGTAAGGGTTATTCACAGAGGAATGTGAGAGTAAACAGGAAGACACAGAGCAGAAGAATGAGCAAATGAGAACAGCACACTGCCATGAGTCCAAAGGCTTGGTTTGTTTTCCAGCTGATGTCTGAAGCAGCAAAATTTCTCAGTCCATGCACCTCTCGGAGCAGGCTATAGGGACAGAACAGAGAATCATCCATAGCATGGAGCCTCTCATACATCAGTGAAACTCCAGGCCCTCACCTTCATCCCACCTTGCTCTGTACTTGCTAGAATGACCGTCTCTCCTTCCTCTTCATCTGAGCAACAGGTTGCTGCATGACAGTGAGGATCACAAGTGGCTGAGCCATTCCCCTGAACACTTCCCTGCAACTACTGTGCCTTCCTGGCCAGGCTGCTCCTACAGGACATCCACCTGGGCTGTGGCACAGACTGTTTCTCACCTTGACAACTTGCTTACCTTTGAAAATCTGGCCTTCGTATGGTGTTGCGAGTGCTTCCACAGCCACAGCCTGGGACCGATGGCCTTGTTTTGTGTTAATGAGTATATTGTTCCCTTTTACAACCAGTGGTGAATTCCACTGTGAAGATCGGTGAACCTAAACACCATCCTGTGAAAAAATATGGTGGTAGACCTTTGTGGTGGGACAAGTGTTACTGCCAGAATCCTTCCAGAGAAGGTTGAAAATTCCTGCGCCATGCTAAGGAAAGTGTTCAGATCAGTAAGCGAAGCTCAACTAGTGACACTATTTGGGGAACAGTTGTACACAGCTTAGCTAGAAAAATGGGAAAGACGGAAATGCCAAGGTACATTAGCATTAGTCCAAGGACCATGAGAAACAGCAAAACACCAATGTTATTAACTGGTTATTACAAAACCATGTTAGAGAGACAGTCATGACTGGAACATAGGTATTGAAGGGTATGTTGTTTTCAGAAAAGACAGAAACAAAGATAAAGTTAGGTATGATTATGTCCATTAAGGGTGTGATGGAAAAATAAGAAGTAGCAAAGGTGAAGGTTAATTTGCTTGGATTAATCACATTGGAAAGAAGCTGAAAAATATCATCCCTGGATGTCTGCTCTAGCCCATGGAATCATAAAGCACTTCAACATGTATGAAAGGGAGAAAGAAATATAACTGGGACTTGAGTCAGTTTAGAAGGCTGTATTTTCCAAAATGTAGATTGTAAAATAAGTGCTATTAATAAAAGTAGGGCCTGGTTATTCTTGAATGTGATAGCTAAAAGACTTCATCACCAAATAATCACTGAGCCTCATCAAAAGTGCTGCTATTGTATCCTTGATTTCAGTTAGCAGAGAGAATTTTACAGGAGAGCTTTATGTGGGACTTAACAATAGATTGATCATGAGTTGGATAGCAACATGGTAAATAACAGGCAATTTGATTTTGTCAGGAACAAATTGTATAAAGCCAACCTGATTTTCTACTCTGACAGGTAACAAGCCTTGTAGATAGCGACAAAGCACCTTGACTTGTTAGGTTTTGACACTGTCTCATGTGAGACTTCCATTAACAGGCTAGAGCAATGCAACCTGGATAAAATTGCTGTGATATGGATGCAAAACTGTTTGGAAAACGGCACTTGTAAAACAGTTATCAGTCATTCACTGGGTGACTAGAAGGATGCCTCAAGGTGGGTACCATGGTCACTGGTGACTTAGGTTATGGAATAATGCATGCCCTTAAGAAATGGTAGACTACCCTGTTGAAAATCACATACATTGTAGAGAAGACAGGTTTCAAATTCAAAATTATCTAGATGGATTGGAGAAATAATCTGAAAAAAAAGAAGAGATGCAAATTAGTGAAGATGAGTACAAGGTGTTGAGAAGCTGTCGATAGTACCAGCACAAAATGGGAGCATCTGAGTGTAGTTCTGCTGAGAAGTACACAGAGGGTTATAGTGGATCACAAACTCCCTATGAGTCAATCCTAGTAAATCACCTGTTGCAAAGAAAGCAAACATATGCTGGGATGTATAAACAGGAGCATCATGTGTAAGATATGTGAAGTAATCCTTTAGCCTCAACTGCATCAAGTTTTGAATGCTACATTTTAAGAAAGATGCAGGTTTCCTGGATGTAGTCCAGAAAACAAAACCAGGACTCCTCAGAGATGTAGCAACCACAAAGAGTGAGGAAAGATTGAACAAGCTGGGAGCTGCTTAGAATGGGAAGGAAGGTTTCAAAGGGTTCATGAGGAAGTAGGAAGCTGCCACGAAGACAATAACCTTTTCTTTTCATCAGTGGTAGATAGGACAAGCAACAATGGTTTTAAATTGCAGGAAAAGAGATTGAGATTGAGATTGAGATTGAGATTGAGATTGAGATTGAGATTGAGATTGAGATTGAGATTGAGATTGAGATTGAGATGAGACACTGGGGAAAACTTTTTGAGGTGAGGGAGAGTAATACAAGGAACAGATTACTTGGGGAGGTTACAAAGTCTCTGCCAGTGGAGGTTTAAAAGAGCAGGTTAAACACATGCCTGTCAGGAGTGATGAAGGTCTGGACAGCTGATCATTGCTTGGGGCCAAGATGGACTATATGAGCTCTCAGGGTCCCTCCAAGTCCTACAGGTATATGTTTTGGTTCAAACTGAGTGGCTGGATAAATAAGAATGAATCATAACTGTGAGTTTCCTTTTATTTCCAAGGGGCAAATTTTGTGCAAGCAAAGAAATCAGTAAGTTGGCTGGACTTGGAAACTTAGAGACTTTAAAGAAGGAGAAGTGGCATAATACATTTTATTGTGTAGTGCAAAAGGTTTGTAGTTTGCATCCTAGGAAAAGAGAGCAAACTTGGAGGAGATGAATGAGACACTATTTTTAAAAGCTTAACTTTAAAAACATCTCAGCCACAAGCAAACAACCTAGAAGGAACAGAGGAGGGCAGAAGCAGCACATTGTCTACAGTATTAACAAATTTCTGAATGCTGCCATCCCTAAATATAAAGATCAAAGAAATAATTTGTGTTGGCAGTGCAGAGCAGATGTGAGGTGACTGAAGACAAGAGGAGCTGGGAGGCTGCAAAGGAGTTGAGAGTGTTTTCAGGGAACTGTAGTTAGAGAAAGGAGTCTTCCTGTCTCCCTCCACCGTTCAATACTGTCAATCACTCAATCACTGTCATCTTAGAATGTAGATCTGGCTCTATTTCCCCCCACCTCCCGTGGAGCTACAGAAGTGCTGTGTTACTGCTGTGAACCCAAAGCAGATATCCATCTGTGCCTCTCGAGCCACTGCCTGTGGTGGCATGTGTGAAAGGAGTATTCCTGCCTTTTGGGGGGGAAGCAAAGAATTGAAGAATCAGGACTGGGAGGGGGATCAGAGAGAAAGGTCTAACTTTCTTCTCTGACTGCCATCCAGAGGAGCAGAGGGTAGGAGCAGCAGTTCCCTTTGTTTAGAAGACATATTCCTGCAGCAGTAGCAGCCATCCTGACCCTGCTTGTGTTGGCAATGACAGCAAGGCTAACTCTGCAGCACTTGGCATTGGCCAAGAAAGCCATAGGTCTTATGGACCTTTTATTACCCCCCCAGCAGTCTGCTGCACTTGATAACTACCTAGTCCACCTGCACATCAGAAAGGGGATTAAGCAACAAAGAAAGGTATGTCTTGGGAGGTCAGAGGTGCAGGGATGAAGTGAGAATTGCCAGAAGTCAAACTGAGTTAGTTCCTGCAAAGGAAATGAAACAACAGAAGGATCCTTAACACTGTAAATGAAAAAAGTAGAGCCTCTACGTGTAGTGAGAAAAATTTACACAGTTCTAAACTGGAGATCTATTTTGCCCCTAAGAGCAGAAATTTAGAGCGTGGGGGCAAAGTCGGGTGGACTAATGGGAATGAGTGTACTGAAATGGCAATGATTGCATGCAGGATGGAAGGAATTCAGAGAGCTTACTGTGCTCAGACCAGTGAGGTCAGAAAACCCCCCTCCCCAGCATGCTAAAAGAACAGGCCCATGAAATTGTAGGTCTTGTAGATGGGATTTTTAATAAATCTGTCCAATCACTGGAGTTCCTCTGCCTGGATAATAGCAAATGTGGTACCCATATTTAAGAAAGTGAGGGAGAGCAATCTAGGCAGCTCTGGGCTTGTTATTTTGGCCTCAAGGGCATAGATGGATTCAGAGCAAATTATGTCAGAAAGAATAATTGAAGACATGGAATAGAAAATGGGATATAGTGCAATATGCCATTATCAAAAAGAGATTGTGCCAGACTAACTCGATATCTGTCTTTGATAAGGTAACTGATGTTCTAGACAAGGGAAAAGTAGTAGATCTTCTCTATCTGTACTTCATTAAAATTTGGTACGGTGCCACCTGGGAAATTATTAGTTAAATGAGAGAGGATGAGGATTAGTACAAGAATTGTGAGGTAAGGAACTGGTGAAAGAGGGGAAGGAGGCAGCTGTGTTGGAAGGAGTTTGCTAGGCAAGTTCTTAAACCTTGGTCTTGGGAAAAATGTTTTCAATGATAACTTTTGGCCTAAAATTAGGAGTGGATTAATAGGATTATTCATCAATGCTTAGGATCCCCAAAATATCACACAAAGTTTTCTGGAACTGTGCTAACAGGAATGTGAGAAAATGCAGCAGTATGGAACACAAGGCCACAGATTTGGGCACTGTGAGTGAGAATTTCACCTGCACACTGAAAGCTTACTAGTTTGAAACAAGAGAACAGAAGACAGGGTTGCTTGTAGCAGTCAATCATGGTACAACTATGAGCTCACAACTTGAGTGTGAGGATGTGTTGCCATGGGAGGAGCACATGCCAGACACAGTGGAGTACCACGGTGGTTGCATGAAGGAGGTTTAGATATCACCTGGAACAGCCAGTGTCATTCTTGTCAATTGTTTTCACGAGAGAATTAGAACTGAAGCAAATGCCAACATGGAAAACCGGTATGATCAGGGGAACAGCAAGCCCATCATATCAGAGGAAATGAGCTTGCCCTATTCAGTCTAGACAAATGGAGACTGGGGACACACAATTACACTCTCTAAACACTTAATTGGGTCAAATGCAAGGGAAGGAGAAAGCTACTTAAATTGTAGTTCACTGTTCTCACAAAAGTGGTCAGCTAAACTTGCACTGGGAATTAGATGGTTTCAGTTCACCAGAGGAGAGTAGACTGACCATAGTTTTTCAAAAGTTACGGTAGGGGCAGACAGGGTAACGTGCTATGAGCACGCTGTGTTGAGGAATGAGACCATATGACACAGTGAAACCAAGAGGCAGAGCTCAGTGCCTCAGGAGGTCACTTTCTCCTATCACATCCTATGTAGGCTGGCAAGCAATTTCAGGGTAGCTGTAATTAATGCCTGGGTCCCAAGGATCTGTATCAATGCCAATAATATCTAGCAGCCTATAGAAATGTGTCATATACATGTTTCCTCTCCTGGGGCTGTGGCTCTCTCCCCTTGCCTGCATGTACAGTAGATATTTGCAGGGACAGCGGAGTGGATAGTGGTCTGAAACAGTGCCAGCAGGGTGGGCACAATGAAGCATATATCACAGACAAAATCTGAGGCCCTCCTTATCATATCAAGAGGAAGATGCAGCAGGGTCTACATTCTTTCCTTTGCTCCTGGGATGTGTGATTATTAACAGGTACCCAATGACACCTCTTCCTCATCCCAGCTGTGAAAGAAATTGCTTCCCAATGGGCGTCAAAGGAAGGGTGAGGTTGCAGCCTTTCCATATGGTCCCGTAAATTCTCCTAAAAACTATGCTGGTTCCATGGGATGTGCTGTACTCGAGGTGTTGCACACCTGTGATGGCATTACAGACTGCATAGGGACTGGGGTGGTGTAGGCAGGTCAGATTTCTAAAAAGGACCAGAAACAGAAATTTATACTTCATTCTCTCATGAAATCAGGCTCTCCATATGTGTAAAACAGTTATGGTGATAAGAGAGCTGTTGACGGAAAGATATCTACCATCCCTTGTGCAGGGAAAATATCCACCCTATTGCCTTGTGCACTCAGAGGGATATCCCACCACAGAAAACCTGCCACTAGCAATAGTGACTGATGGCTCTTCTGTACTGGTTGGTGGCTCTTTGCTGAAACTCGTGTAAACATCACAGGTGCCATCACTGAGAACAGTTGCTCCTTCTATCCTTCTTTCCCCAGGGATTTGCTCCTGTCATCCCCTTTTTTAAAGCTGGTGAAGAGAGTATCACAACCGCTCTTAGTCAAAAGAGGAGGGGGTGGAGGCCCATCTGGGCCCTTGGTTTGATTTCATATTTATGAAACAGCTTAAATGTCAGCTTGAGTGAAAAACGACACCTTCCGAAGCTTCTCATATTAATGCCCGTGGCTGCCACCGGTTTCTTTTGGAAGGCAGCTTGTGGTTTTTCCTCTCGCTTTCCCCCCAAAGGTGCAGGAAAAGATGAATTGGACTGATAGATGAGACTGCAACTGCTGATAAACTGCTTTGCTGACAGGAGAGGGAGAGGGAGGTGGGGCCGGTGGCCTGTGCTGAGGAAGGAGGGAGGGAGGGTGGGAGGAAAGAGGGGAGATGAAGGGAGGGAGGGAGATGGAGGAAGGAAAGAGGGGAGATGAAGGGAGGGAGGAAAGAAGGGAGATGGAGTGAGAGAGGAAAGAGAGATAGGGGAGGATGGTCTGTATTGTGGAGAGGTGGGAGAGTGGTCTAAACTGAATGGGGAGGGAGATCAGGAGAGAGGATGGTTGACTGTGAGGAGGAAAATAAGAGATAAACCAGCACTTGGTCAGGCAAGATAGATGCAGTGGGAAAAATGAAAGTCACGGGCAAGATCAAAATACATTGTGGAAGCATTAATTATGTTCAACAATGTATATATGCATAAAGTAATAAATAAAAATACACCCACCACCAGCAGAGAAATCTCCTCCTGGGTCTGTGCTAGGCGTTGCCCTGGGTTGCTGCAGGCTGTAGATCATTTGAGACCCTTGTAATGCAGGTGTGTTTGTGTGACACACCAATGAATCGTGAAGAGACAGCCAAGGCAAAGCTGAGCCAGGCAGTTCTGGAAGAAGACAAGTCTCCCAGCGCCTGTGCTGCAAGCACTATTAGGTAGCTGGGATCAGTCTCCCAAAAGTGCCTCTACATGGCTGAGCACTGATACAGATACCTGAGCTTGCCTGGATAGAACTTGGGTATCTTCACATTTCATGGTGCAGACCTGATGAAAATGGTTTGTTCTCTTCTCCGTCTGCCTGAAGGGAATGGAGCACAAGATGCCCTTATCAGACAAGGTTAAAAGACTTTTGCCTGAAGCCAGCTGTACAGGCAGGTTATATGGGCCAGAAAAGGTGGAGACTGAACCTCTCGAGAAAGCTAACTGGAGAATTAAAAAAGAGCTTCATGTTCCTTGGAAAAAGAAAATTACCCATTATTCTCTCTGGGAGGAATCTGATACAGGTATTTTTAATTACAAACCCAAACTCTGGGTTGAGTCTGGACAACATTGTTGGAAATGAGGATATTGGAACAGAGAAACAGTGGGAAAGCAAAGGAGGGCGATCACCCTGTCTCTTGCACAGATGTGAGGGGTCAGGAAGTGAAAAGGATTTTTTTGGCCTTTCTGGGTTAGTCCTTGAGGGATGTAATTTGTCCCAGATAAGAATACAGATAGGTGAGTGCTCACTGTGACTACGCTGGGGCAAGGACAGACTCTACTGCATTTGTATTCCAGGGCAGAGGCTCACCTGCCTTTTCACTGAGAGTTGCTGATGGCAGTCTCCAAAGCTGCCTGTGGAGTCTAGTGCTCTTGGTGCTAACATCTGCTCCCTTTTCTGTTGCTGAAGGCTTTTGGTTGGCTTGGTTGTTTTTTCCTTTAACTGAGAGATGTCTCTGAAGTCTTATTCTGTCTGGGTTCATGAAGCTCAGTACCTCTATCAGCTGTTATAGTGTTTTGAGCATTATTCTTGGCAATAGCATATCACTCACTTTTCAGCATCTCAGTCAGTACTTGTCACTTTTTTCTCCCTGATTAAGATAGTAAAAAAGTCTGCTTCCATTTCATCTTTATCCCCCATGGTCAGTCCTGTTTACAGACTCAGCTCTTGATTTTTTCCTTGGCAAGGCTTTTTTCTGTGGTCTTTCTCTCCTGTGCTGCTGAGAATCTGAGTCCCTCTGTGCTGACTCTTTTGTGGCATTTCTCATCTCTGTTTCATTTCCCTGTTTAATCATTCTGCTTCTTGCCATGGATTGTACTAGATTGGTTCTTGACATCACATTTATATACCATCTGCCAACTAATAACATGCAAGGGCTTGGTTTCCACTAATAACAAGGCAGTCTAGTTTAAGATTATTTAGAGATACTGAACCTTGCTTCTCAGACACGGGGATACAAGCTGGAGCTCAATGCTTCTCTTGTCACCTCTGTTCTTGCCCAGGCTCTACAACACCCACTTTCTAACAGCATAAAGGAGTTTTTCCCCCATATCTTATATTCTTTGTTCTGCTGCTAAGCTGAACTAGATCTGTTTATTCTCTACCTGCTTGAAAGGCTTAATCCAAGTCCAGGAGAAGATCTCACACCTTTATGGGGCTCAGCCCGGCTGGGGAAAGCCTGCCTCAGAAGGAGATTTCCCTTCTCTCTATTGAGTGGTTCTGAGAAGACTTTTGTGAAAAAAATTAATTTTGTACCAGGGGATTAGATATGTCTCAGAAAAATTCCCTAATATAGAGGCTGCTTGGCCTGCAGTGCCCTGCTTCTGTGCAACAAAATTCTTCCCTCCAGACCAAGGCAGCTGTGTACAAGTTGCCTAGGGAAGAGATCCCTGGCCTATGCTAAATAACAGGCTGTATCCAGGAGTCCTTTGGGATCCTGTTGACTGGCCTGGGCCAAAACCATGCCGGGGCTACACCAGTGATTTGGCAATGTAGATAGTTGAAGCACTTCTTGTGCCAGGAAAAAAATATGATCCATTTGCTTCACAGGACCCAGAACCCTGAGGCTTAATACCAGTTTACACCTCAGTCCTGGCACCAAAATATTATACCAAACTGCAAACTTTTGCCCAAGATCAGGATTTCAAAATCCATCTCAGACAAGAATAGTGAGTTTTTCCCAGGGGAACAACTGTCTTGCCTTCTTGTTTGTCCTTCTTTATCACTGACCTCAGCAGCTTTCTTGAAAAAGCAGTCAGTTGTGAGAGGATGCAAATTAGTTGGAGGCATTCAAAAAGGAGCCTCAAACTGAAGACGTTTCTCAGGCAAGCCTCTTGTGACTTCAGGGAAGAGTGAAATCTTGCTTGGAAGCATCCTGTTGGCTCCTAGCAGGTTGCAGCATGCTGGAAGGGTGCACTGTGCAAGGGGGTGGCTGCCTAATCCCATGACTAGGTAGCTCGCAGTGCAGCTGCATGTGGTCCAGATCCAAACATAGCTCTGAGGCACCAGCTTTCTCCCATGGATGGTGCCCAGGGAGTGACAGGAGGCTTTGACTCAAGTTTTCCTTCCATCCCTACTGCATGCCTGCAATTATTTACTGTTCCCGCACAGCAGGTACCTGGCTACCTGTGGGACCAGGGAATTAGAGGCACTAAGTGCTGGAAGGAAGAGAAGCACTAAAGCTGCAGCCTGGAAGCAAGTGAGGAGCTAATTCACAGGATGAGGGCTCCCAAGCCTCCCGGTCTCCCAGAAAATCCTCGCCAGTAGCATCCACTGCAAGCACACAAGGAAGCAGGCAGGCTCCTGCTGTCTCCAGGTGGAGCTTTTACTCCAGCTCCTGCACGGCACTGGCTGAGCTCGGCAAAGGACACATCAATACACAGTGTGAAATTACCTCGGTGCTTGAGCACACATGAGCCCTAAACAAACCCCAGTCTAATGCTCAATCCCCATCCCTCAAATCCTAATTAAACATCTATCAGTAATTCTTCCATTAACCCTCTCCAGTCAGTGACAAGCTGGGATTTTTTGAATTGGGCCTTTGGGTTCTTTAGGCTACTACTCTGGATCCCCTACCTTCAGGATTTAATTAAAGTGATCCAGTTTATGGCTGGGAAGGCAACAAAGAGTAACCCTCCGCTCCTTGCCTCATCAGCCATTCTAATAAGGTTTCTCAGCACTGGCAATATTGCTCTGCACTTTGGGGAGGTGGGAAGAGGCACTCTAAGATGCGCAAGTGGACCTTTTTTCTCACCTTTTGCATATTTCAGTTTCTTAAAAAAAAAAAACAACAAACAAAACAAACATGCTCTATGCCTTCTTCCTCTCTGAACAAGTTTGCACTCATGGGGAAGAGTGAGCCAGTGCCTGGTGTCTAAAATTGGTTTACAGGTGGGAAGACCCCTGGGCTATCAGTTGCCTCCTGTTTTCTCTGGGTAAGCAAAGGAACAGGTGACATGAAACAGGTCAGGTATTTTTTGCTACAATAGCCTTCTGTCAGAAATGAGCTTTCACACGATGTTTTGAAATGAGGATGTCATCACTGATGTTTTTATTTTGTTCATTGGGAGAAGGGAAATGGAACAACTGAAAAAGAACCAGGATGGAAGAAAGAGGTTAGGCAATGTTTAAACAGTGCATACGATTGTTTTCCTTTTTTAAAATTACTCAGTCATTGAGAAATAAACCTCCTTAATAAAAATAAAGAATAAAAATTAAATATAGTTATAATTTCATTATTACTAGTGTTGTTATTGACACAAAATATTACATCTGCCTTTTTCCCTTGTGCTTAAAAATAGATTGACCAGGTTATGGTTTTACCCAACTCCAGACAACCTCTCTTTGTTGGATCTTCTTTTGTGGTGTTAATTTCTTCTCTTTCTGCAGCACTTGGCTCTGGAACTGTTTGTTTTAGGAAGCCATTTGCCTGCTGTAGAGAACAGACCATATTTAAAATTGTTTGTTAGGACATTTGCACCAGCTAGAGACAACATCTAAATTAACCAGGTTGTTCTACTAAAACCTGGTCTGGATTAGTCCCTTGCAAGTACAGGGAAGACAAGAGTACAGTCACGTTAAGAAAGAAGTAAGGTAGAAAGGACCCAGAACCACCTAGTCTTTGATGAGGAGATTCAGCAGTCTTTTGGGAGCACTGTCAGTTCCTGTCAATAGGTCTAGCTAGGATCCAGCTTTGCAAACCCCTCTGCATGTTGCTAGGTTGAGAGTTTCTTCGCTCACAGCGTCTGCACTGCTTTCCTTTCACACAGGGACAGAGCTCTGTGTAATTTCATATGACTTGCTCTAATATTAATATCTCCATGTGCAGTAGTCGTTGCAGTGAAAATAAACTGTTATTTTTTATTTTAAATGGTTAATATTCATCAAATGTTTATGAAAATACTTAACCCATAATGATGACAAACACAGTGCCTAATAAAGATGGAAGTGAAGATCCTCTTTGAGAATATGTAATCAGAAGAGTAAAGAAAATTACATTAAAAAGACTTCATTATGCCATTAAATGTGTGAAATGACTTTTTCTTCTCCATTTTAATTTTAGCATATTTCTTTTTTTTTTCCTTTTTAAATATCTCTGACACTTTCATGAGACGGGTCCATAAAGAGGCATTGGCTGCTATAACAAGAAGAACTCTGACTGGTGGCATCCATCATCCTCATCGAAATTTTCATTTCATTTGTCATTAAGAAAAATCAACACCATTTCTCCCAATGATTGTCATTTTTCTCCTTTATTTTCCATAGGGAAAGAGAGACATCCTTTTTACTGTTTCAAATGCAAACCCTGTGTAGAGCTGCAGGCCCAGAGTCATTCCTCCCCAAAGCAGGGGCTTACTGGTGTACCCATATATGTGCACCTGCTTTTGCCTGACACCCTGGGACTTGTAACTGGCACCTGTGTAACTAATAGGATGAATTTCTGCATTTGAAATAGAAAAGTTAGGGCTTTTGGTCAGCTCTTCTAGGGCTGTCTATTGATACATACAGGCAAAAAAACAGGTCAGACATTAAATGGTGTGTGTTTCACCACCTAGGAAGCTGCCCAAAGCTTCACAGTACCAGAGCAGTCCTAAATGATGTGCAAGTTGCCGTCTTGCTGGTGCCGATCTTGTAGAATTTCACTGTGGTGGTAAATCCCTACAGCCTGAAGGAGGAAATGTGGTTACCTACATAGGGGCTGGGACAGGCATCTCTGGGGAGGTGGCAAAAAAGACACACTGAGCACAGCCCTGGTGGCAAAAAAGAAATACTCATGAGACAACACAAAGCTAGGTGCACCTGGAAGCCTGGAAGCCTCTCCAGAAGGCAATGCCCAGCATCACAGATCAGCTGGGGAGAAGAGGCTGTGCAGATCTGTTTTAAAGGGCAGTACAGCACGTGCGCTCCCAGGGAAGGCTTGTGAAGCAATCATTTACGGTTTTCTTTTAAGAAACAGGGAAAAGTGAAAAGAAAGTATTTATTTAGTTACATGTTAATTGCAGTGTTAATTTAAACAATTAATGTTAGCTTTTGGCAAGAAGCTCTAGCGGCGTGCATATAACACCAAATTTTATTTCAACAAGCGCTTCAAAATAAAATATGTTCTCTTCTATTTAGGCTCCTCTGTTGTACTCATCTCCATGGCAGCCAAGTATCACATACCTCTGCTGCATCACCCCAGGCATGTCCCTTATGTAGAGGTCTAGGGAGTAGAAGTGTTGCTCTTATAAGGACTTATTTCTGAGAAGTATTAAAACTAACCCTGGGCCTTTTACCCTTTCCCAAAGACAGGTCTTCTTGGTAAGATAGGCTTGCAAAATGCCAAATCTGATGGCTCCTGATTTATGAGAGATTTGAAGATCACTGCATCTTTTTGGCCACTGTATATTTTCAAAAATGTGGCCTCCATTGCATGGGGATATTGTGTCCTTTCAGAGCACTATCCTGCTAGCTCTCCTTCCGAGGCTCAGGAGGGACTTTGATGGGAAGTGAGTCTAGCACAGGTATTCTTTGAACAAACAGCTTGTGAAGAAGACTTGAAGAGTAATGAGGGGGAGGAGGGTTCACAAACCAAACCTGTAATGAAGAGACTTCCCAATCAAAATGTGATCAAAGAGGCTGCTGCCTTCTCTCAGCCTACTCCTTTCCATCTGAAACAGCTGATGAATGGTTATGTTGTGTTTGCAATTACAGTTCTCTGAAAGTGATAAATTATTGCGATTATTCCTAAATACAGGACTTTTACATGTATAATTAATACATAGAAGAGAATATCTGATAAGTAGTAGGCCACGTTCCAGTTCCATTTACACCATAATAGATCTGGAGTAGCTCCAGCTGTCCCTGTTCATGGAAAGCGGCTGTTAAATTGGGCTTGCACACTTGGAATACCTTGCAGAAGTCTTCTGTGTCAGAGCAACAGAGAACATAGTATGGCTCATGCGTTTCAGTCTCCACATCTAAAAATCTCCGTTCTAAAATCTCTCTATCCCAGTGATGGTCTGAAAACCTCCTGAAGCAATAAGAGAGGACTTGTCTCTCACTGATATGTCCATTTGCAAGTCCTAACCTACTACCTTCAGGTTCTGAGTGCAGTCTATTCCTGAACTCACCTTATTGTAAAAAAACCTGAGTATGTACCAAATCACTTGCTGCTTGTGCCAAAGGACAAGATGTACAGCCTCTGCCACAAGAGCCTGCTTTCTCTCCTGTTGTCGGTCAGTGATGAGGAGAGGCCAGTCCTTCATTCCTTTCGAGTGCCTCCCTAGAGCACAAATACTATGCTCAGAGCTCAAAGTCTGTGATGTAAGGCTGGCACTTACAGCATAAACCCCCGCCTCTAAACACAGAGCCAGCATAAGAATAGGAAAAAGAAATTGTACAGTAATATAGTCTCCTGACACGGTTACCCATTAATGCCAGCTTTAAAGGTTAATGCAATTTGACTCGCTCTCAGCTATTACTCTGAAATAACATGCCAAAGCTTCCTCTATAAGCAGATAACAGATAAGGATGCTTTATGATAAACACCCACAATAAAGCTGCAGAACTTTGCAATGTTATGCTTGCAAGAGTGGCAGATTTGCCTTTATTTGTGCATGTGTGTGTATGGAGGAAAGCAGAGAGCAGAGGAGAGGAGAGAGCTGGAAGAATTCCTGGCTCTTAGACTATCAGATAGCTTGATAAATCTGTCTTGTGTGTGTTGTTTCTTGCCAATACAATGGAAATAAATTGACATATCGTGTGTCTGCTGCAAGTTGAGTTTCCTTCTGCACTGGCAGAAACAAAGGTGCTGCTCTACAAACCACCCTTGAGAATATTTGTTGGGTTTTATTTATGTATTTGTCTTTTTACAAGGCAAAACCCCTCAACTTAACTGTATAACAGGAAAACGTAGAGCTTTATCTATCTCTCCACCTTCTGTTTTAAAGTTCTGTAAAAGGTTTCAATGTTAAAGTTTTTCTTCAAAATAATAACTAAAAAAAAGGCATAATCAGACTTCATCATGGAAAGTATGAGGCAATAGTGCAGGACTTACTTTGTATCTTCATGAAATACACAGAAAAATACATAAGCATACATTGCCTGGGGATTATTGTAACATCTCATTAATATTCTTAAAGCACTCTGAGATCTTCCATTATATTCTTTAGCAGGTTAAAGGACAATATTTGCATGTCTATGGGACAGTGAATATTTTTATTAAAAAATATTAGCCTTAAAATTGTAGGGCTCAAGAAAGATGCTGCAGGTTTTGTATGTCAAACACATACATATACAAAACACACACATGCACACACAAGTACGCAGGGAGTGCTAATTCTTAAATTACTAAGCAAAAAGCACTGCACCCTGGAGAGACAATCTACGAGCTCTGATGCAAAGGGCCTGTCCAGGACTCATGAGACAGATCCCACTGTGTCTCCTTCTTTGCACTCAGGTCCCCCCCCCCTCACCAGTGCGATGCTGTCAGTCCTGCATTTGCCAAAACGCTGACATTAGCAAGCAGTGTCAGAGACCTGGCATGAAGCTGAGAGGTTGTGCAAAACTAGCGCACTGTGAATTTGTACAGATGTGCCTTGCCTCAGCTTTCTGACTTTCCATTATTCCTTTGAATTACCTTTTCCACAAAGCTGATTATGTCTTTATGTTTGCAGGGCAGTCAGGGGGTTTTTTTCTCCCTCCAGAATTGTCTGTTGTTCCTCAGGATGCTTTCATTTTTCTGTTCAGCATCTCCCTTTTCTGCTTCACATTTTCTTTGCCTTTTTGCTGGAATATGACATTGCCTTGAAAAGGATTAATGTGATTCTGGTATATATCAAGCAAGGATATTTTCAGAAAGGGAAGCGTTTTAGGAGTACAGTGATATGAGGGACTGAGAAGGCCTCACTTAAAATATTGTGGCCTATTTGGGTCACTTGTGATCAAATAAGGGAAAGTGACGTACAATAAAGAGTTGTGAGGATGATTAGGGGAAGTGCAGACCTTTAAAAAGTGTGGGTGGGTGGCTCAGTTAAACTTGCAAAAGAAAGATGAGAAAGAGTACAGTTTTTCTTCTCAAATACACTATTTGTAAATACCAGGATGGAGAATTGTTTCAGCTGAAGAAAAGCAGTGCTTAAAGATCAGATGTGTGTAAACTAGCTAGGAGATCAGGAGAAGGTCTCTAAACTTCAAAGCAATGAAGTTCTGGTCTTCCATACAGGATAACAAGGGTAAGGAACTTAAATAATTAAACAGCAGAGCTTGCTGAGTTCATAGAAGGAATTACACTGCATTTATATTTTAATTAATTAATTTCATGCTTCAGAGCTCCCACTGACCACTATTGGGGTGAAGAAGGAAGTCCCTTCATTTCCCAGTTCTTTATTCTCTTGGATACGTATGTAAGGATGAGAGGAATAAGGAGTGGGGAGAGGGCAAATTGATCTTCCTTTGAAGCATTAAATTACCCAAACAAGAAATTATCCAAAGCTAAAGACAGAATAGTAGGTGGGTTATGCTGGTTCTCCTAATGGTACTGCCTGACTGATGTGTCTTGAATTAAAAGCATTGATTGTATGTGGCATTGAGAAAGATTTTCTTCTGCACTGAAGAGCAAGGATTGTTTAGAGCCATTGCCCCCATAGTTTTCCCCTATAGTCATGTGGAGCATGACCCACTCTCAAGAAATGTCAGAATATGCCAACCTGCATGCAATTGCAAGAGTCTAAGATCTTCCCAAAGTCCTTCATCTTTCCTATTGTCTTTGTTGGACATGCTATAATTGCTGCAGCATTTGCTCTTTTGCATCAAATGTTGTAAGGTTGCAGTGTTTTCTGACTTAGAATGGGAATGGAGATTGAAGAAGAAGTTATGGATGTTTCTCAATTAATGTCTCTTCCATTGCTGTCTGTAGTATTTGGACGCTGAAATTGATAACCTATATGGTTGCCTTCTGTTCCATATCTGTTCAGGGAATGTTTTCTCTCCTTTTTATTTTTGCCTCTACCTTTGAATTATTTCACCCTTTTCCCTCTGCTTTTATACTTTCTACCATTTTTTTACCCCTGCTTTGCTGACTTTTTTTTTTTTTTTATTTCTTCACCCATTCCCTGTTGGTTAATCTTGTCTTGTTCTACTGTTCCTACTTCCATTCTTCTGCCTGCCTGTCAGCCCCTTTCTGTAAAGTGTCTCTGTTGCAGCTGAAACAACTACTGGCATCCAGTAGAAAATAAAGAAGGATTAATTTTAATTTCCCTTTTTTTCTCATCCCTATAAAATAAGCCTTTTAATGTATGCAGAGTGAGTGGAGGCATGTCACACCACTGCCATGTCATTCCTTTGACTTCACATCTGTCTGGGCAGTTCTGAAATGGGGAAGAAAGAAGTAATCTTTGTGCATGTGTCCTGGCTAGTGACAAGCATCAGACAGAGAAGACTCTGGATCTCCTGCTCGATGTCTTTATGCCAAGAAGTTTTGCTGAGCAGCAGTAGGCTGGTATCATATTTATTCCTCTTGCATGCCTGCCAAGGTGGTAGAGGTGTGGGCTTAGATATATCAGGCTTCTGATTATGCCCATGGACTCTGCTTTTCCATGCTAGGCTGTTATTCTGGGGAATAAATCCTTCTTCTGTAGTGCCTTTTCTGGAAAGCAGCAATGAAGATATGTCCCAAGGACCTGCTGGCTCTCTTGGCTGAAGACCTTAGCAGTAGAACCTGTTCTGAATTACTCTGCAGAAAACTGTCTGTTACATTCTATGGGAAGTTTTGAGTATGTAGACGCAAGGTATTTCTCTTGTAATGGACAAGGGTCAATGAATCTTCTGTTTAGAAAATTTTCTTAGGAAAGGAAAGGGCTCTGCTGCAGAATATCTATTAATCAACTGTTCATTTTATGAGAGACAACTTCAGGTCCCCCTTCTTCCCCATTCAGACCAAGACTCAGTTCCTGTGTGAACTGCATCTCATACAAGTTCCTCAGTTACAGTATTATCTGTGAGTAGCTAAACTCTTAGTCAGAATGACAAAACACATCATATAGCAAGAAATTAAAGATGTATAATGCAGATATCTACTTTACCCATAGGTCTGTATACGTTGTGTCAAAAACAGTATTGAGGAAAGAATGAGTGAGACACATACTGTTCGGACAAGGAAAAGAAAACAAAAGAGAAAAAAAGCACTTCAGCTCATATAATGCCAAGGCTTAACAGCATAGGAGCCAGGAAAAGGACATGAAAATACAGAATTAGGTTTTAATAGAAAACCCAGCTGCAAGAGATGGTGAAGAAAGATGAGTAAAGCCTTCATTCCTTGATGGAAGATACTTCCTTTCACCAGCAAAATCTGAATGAAGCAAGCAGGGAAAATAGAGACTTCAGCAGTACCTGCATTAAGTTGGATCCTATATCTAGTCTCATCCATCTGTCCCTTCTTTTGCAAATGATAGCTTCAGTGTTGTGAGAGGGTGGTTGCTTCAGGAAAACTGTTTCCAAAGATTTTATCTGATTTACGCAACCAGAGGAAGAATGTCCTATGAGATCCCACATTGCATGCAGCAGAAGCCTTGGAGCTACTCAGCTAAAACCATTCAATTCAGCAGCCAGAGAACTGGAGAAGAATCTCACACCATCCTGCAGGGTGATGGTACACTAGGGGATTTTTGAGCTGGCCCAACTTCACATGTACAAATAAGCGAGAAGTGAGTCAATGCATGATTTCTCAGTGCTCCTGCTCAGCATGTGCCAGCTCTGGCTATGCAGAGCTAAGTGAGAAACGTCCTCTGATTCTTTGTATTTCTGAGAGGCACCATATTCTCAGATGGACTCCAAACCTAGGAAGACAGCCTCTAGCAATGTCTAGGGAAAAGGCAAGTGCAGACAGTGCACTTAGCTGTGTAGTCAACTAGAGAAGGGACAAAACCACATAATATCTGTCCCTTCTCCTAAACGTTTATGCCTTCGAATGTCAATGTGGCTGCTGAGCCTTCAGCTTGCACATCCCTCAGGCTATAGCAACCACCCCTCCAGAGACTTTTTAAGGAATTGAGTGATTTCTTAGGGTTGTTCTGAAGCAAATTGATTTAACTCCTTTTTGCCTGAAACTGAAACTCTCTTAATTGATGAAGCAGCAGGAAAAAATATGAGGTCAACAGAAAATTCTGACATTCTCCATCTGCCCAATGCCAAATGAGCAAAAACAGTGACAAGAAAATAAAGGTCAGACATATAACACATTCCACCATATTTCTGTCCCTTTATCAGATCTTTTTCCTGTGTAGTGTCATGAATGAGAAAACACTCTGGAGGAGCTAGGGCACAGAGAATCAGAGGAGGGTAAGGCATAATGGCAGATGAGAGTCAGGACAGACAGACTTTTGGAGATCCTATTTTAGTACTTTTTAAGACCCAGGCTTGCTTTGCCTTTGCCCTTTCTGACAATTTCATACCTGTTCTCTGATGACTGCTTTCTCTGTCCTCTAAATCCTGTTGATGACAGGAGACTACATATTGCATTTCCACTGTAAATCAGGGGCTTAAAGCTCTAGTGAATGAACTTGGGAATTGTTCTCTCAATATAACTTTTCTTCTCTTGCATGGCCTCAGGTGAATTCAATTTTTTTTTTTTTTAAAGTCCTAGAAATTGCCTGCTTACAGACTTGTAGCTTCCAACCACCAAAGTCCCGTGTGGCTTTTCTTAATTGTCCACATAAATTGCTTTCTATTTTGGACACCATGAATATCTCAACAGCATCTGCTTCTCCCTTCTGGGCACCACTAACTGTGCATGATATTCCCCCAAAAGAGGCCAGTTAGAACTCTTTCCCATTGTTAAAAAAATAAAGAAATAAAGGAATTTACGTGAAGGGTGAGTTGAGGTCCCACCAGGCTAAGCAGGTGAAAATACAATAGGGTCTGGTATTATGCCAAAAGAAAGAAGATGCCAAACAGGAATAATCTGTCTGTTCATAGCCACCTTCCAGCCACAGCGAGGACTATCATGCTCAAGAGGTTTCTTCACCAAGAGCTGTTCTGCAGCTTTGCAGCAACAACTCTGTACAAGACATGAATGGCTGTACAGGCTGAAACTCTGAGAGGACTCCAAAGAATGGCTATTGCACCCCTATTTTCTTCAACTCTTTTTTAACAACTTCCACTCTGCAATCTCAAAGCACATTTACAATTGACATTGACTAGTCTGCAGCCTGGTGCCTGGGAGAATTGGTTATTTTACTGATGAACAAAATGAAGCAGAGAAGAAGATTAAGTGATGACTTTAGTATCTCATGGAAGTCAGAGGCAGAGTCAAGAAGACTATTGACATATCTTGACTCTCAAATTAAGCACAAGACCACTTTTCCAAAAGGAACGTTTGCCAGACAATCTTGAATAGAAATACTTCTGTTTCAAAAGTAGTTGAAAATGTCCTTCTGAGCACACTTGCCACCATCAGGCACCCAAATACACCATAGGTCTAGGTCTGCACTGGAAAAGGTCTAATTTACCAGTGGGATTATGTGAACCAGAGTCTTCTGTGAGTGAAGACAAAACAATTTGGATTAGCAAACACAGCGGGTATGCCTTGTTCTTTTCTTTAACATAGACTGCTCTTTGAGAAAGTTCCTCTCCCATATCTCTTTCTGGAAAATGCTGGGCATCTCTGAAGGTGTCCTATTCCAATATTACATAGCCCCTAGTCCTCCTCTTCTGTCTGCCAGCCTGACCTTTTGTTAGGAGATATGGCAGAATCTTTGCCCAACTGATACGGCTGCAGGCATGAAAAGGAAGAGTGAAAAGCTGCCAAACACAGTGCCAATCTTATTATTATGAGTCAAAGCTGCATTTTCTGCTAGGCACATAATTGTGCTTTGGACTACATGGGTATAAATTGAAGATTGGCTACAGCATAAATGTTCATTAGATTGAAACTAAAACAAAGCTAAATTATCAGAGTCAGGGAGGGAATGTGTTTTCCTATGCACTGTGTTGGCAGTGCCATCTGAGTGCCTCTGCATTATGCTGTTTTCATGTCCTGATTTGGAAGGAAAGGATAAAAAAGGATGTGACATGGAGGAAAGAAGTGCTTAAAAGAGGGTGATGATTTTCTTTTCATTGGTCACACTGTTTTTTTCCCTTCATCCTCCCTTGCTCTGAGTTCAAGCTCTGAGTGTTGAAGAAACTGCTGAGGCTGAGTTTGGGAGAGGTAGACCACAAGTGCCAGAAGAGGTGAAATCAGGTGATTTGTTGAGTGTAACAGAGAGAAGTTGTGTTTTCTGTTTTTCTGTTTAGAGCATTTAAATGCCTCTTTTTTCAGTATAGTTTGATACTGGACAAGGAGGTCCTCTTTTATTCCCTTGCTGCTCCCAGTTATTATATAGCTAGCTTTTCTTTCTCTCTTTCTGACCAAGTTGTCTTTGTCTTACAATTACGTAACTTACCTTAAGACTCAACATGTAGCACAGCTACCCCGATAACTACTTTTGCTGTCTTTTGGGGTTTTCACAGGGCCCAAGGTGCAGTGCTTCAGATCCCTTTATTCTTGCTACATTTGCTGTCCAGCATGCTGAGAATATTATTCCTGCTCCTTTTGCTGTCTCCATCACTCTTCCCATTGTCTGGCTTAGATCAGTCCAGCAGCTGAGAATAAGCCACATCTGGAAAAAGCATGTTTCCTTTCCTTTCCTCTTTCCTTTCCTTTCCTCTTTCCTTTCCTTTCCTCTTTCCTTCCCTTCCCTTNCTGGGTACTGTGAATCAGAGGAGCTTTTATGAAGGGTTGGACTTGGTGAGTCATTTCAACTTCTATGTCTGTAAGTATTATTTTATATCATCTAGTTACTTTTGTTATAGGTATCATGACATAATAAATATATAAAATATTATGACTTAGTGACTGCAATGCTGATTCTGTTAACAGGCTTATTCTCCCTCTGTTACCTATATTTGTTTAAATTGGCTTCATTTAACATTTATGTAGGTTTGGTGCAGAGAAAATATGTTACAACAGGAGTTTGTCCTAAGGGATCCTTGCAGTACTAACAGCTACATCATCTACAGAGGCAGATATTGCTAAACACTAACATGAAAAGACATCATCTAGGTCACTTAAAATCATTTTTTACACACTTGTTTTGCAACAAACCCCTGCAAAAGTTAATCTCAGTTTATCCTTTTGCCTTCCTGTTGAAGGCAAAGAGGTACAAGCATTACCCAGGCACTGGGTGGAAGATGGATGCCATTACATTGCTCTGATACAGCTCCAGCAGAATAGATTGCATTACTCCAGTCATGGTAGATGAAGAAAATTCACTTCCTTTGCTCAACTGACTTCTCTGCCCCACTCCATCAATGGATTCCAGCCTTAACCTGGCATTGGTTCTCTTTTCTTAAGGTGAGAGAAAAATTCAGTGGCAAAGTCCGCACTGGGGGGAGAAAAGGAAAAAAAATCCACCAAAACAAAGTCTTATTTTCTAATCTGTCTTATGTTTATTTCCCATTAGGTGACTTTGGGCTTCATCTCATTATTTGTTTGTACCATGCTTTTCCCTTCTGATAAATTGGGGTGATGTTAATAATCTGCTGCATCCTGTGTAATGCTAAGAGTCTGCAACATGTCCATATGAAACCTGAAATTCTTATTATTACAAAATATTTATTTTCTTCTTGATGTCTCAGAACTGTTCCCCTTAGTGGAACCATGCATTAGTCTACTGTAACTATCTTCTCTTGGGATCAAAAAAATTTCCAAACAGAAAAGCATGTATATTTACCTCAAGTTTGGGTGCCAACAGGCTGTTGTGCTGTAGCGGTATTAATTTGAGGCAGGGAAGGTCTCTTCTTCCTGAATGTGAGAGATCACTCTCTAAGCTCATTCTGTTTTGAGATCATGGTCCATATTCCATCCCGGTGAGTAAATAATAATTTCAGATATAAAGAAAAATCCAGAACAAACACAGTCTACAGGCCAGCAACAGAAATAATTAGGAATACATAAAAGTGAGAGTCAAAAATAACTTATAGAAAAAGATCAGTGAGAGAGTTGTAGGAGAACTGGTTTTGTTTAATTTCAAAAAGGCAAAACTGAGAGGTTAACAGCAGCCTTCAAGAACATAAAAGGTTTTGGAAAAGACAAAGAGAGGCAGTGATTCCCCATGGCCCTGATGGATAGGACAAAGAAGTAATGGGTTTAAATTGCTGTAAGAAAAGTTCAGGTAAGACAAAGATTGCTTCAGGAGGTCATGCAATCTCTGTCATTAGAAGTGTTTAAGAACACATTAGATAAATAAGTTTCAGGAATGACCTAGGTGTATTTGATTCTGATCTGAAGTCAGAAAGATGGACTAGATGACCTGTCGTGATCCCTTTCAGCCCTCTGAACAAGACAAAAAAATTTGATATCTTGCAGGTAGTAAGAATGTTGTTGCAGCTGTGATGGCCTAAGGATATCAACAAGGCCAAATTTTATCAGACAGACTGAAACAGGTCTTTTATTACACCGGTTTTAGATCTAGAAGAAACAACATAGCTTGAAATTTTCTGTTTCCTATTTAAAAAAAAAGGATTCATGTCTCTTTTTCACACCATTTTCCTCTATTTTCCTATGAAAAGATGGTACCTTTCCCTACAACTTTTGCTTTGCTCAATCCATCCCTTGCAAAGACTGAAGGGTATCTGGGGAAAGATTTGATTTGATCTTTCTACAGTGTCTTTGTTCTTTAGAGTGGATTGTAGGAATTATTTTTGTATGTGATTTTCAACAACAGCTACCGGTCAAAAATTGTCTATTCAGAATATTCAAGTTTCATTTCAGCTCTGATTATTTGCAGTTGTTTCAATGAAGAATGTTATATTTCACCCGTTTTCAGTTTGCACAAATCTATGGGTATGTCTCTCATGATGTCAAAGATTTTTAAAGGCATTGACATACATTTGATCTTCTAAGTATTCGGAAGACAAAAAAAAAAGAAAAAAAATACTGACAAAAAACTGATCACACCAGCATTCTTGTAAAGTGTGTTTGAAAAGTGAAAAGTGCCTATGTTGAAAGACAGAGTCTATAAGAAGAAAAATCAGGTATCTATCAGTGATTATCTTTTTCTGCAGCATTATCCAAGCTTTAAGGATCTGCTTAACTGTGTCATATCTGTTCTGGGCACATCACTTTTCTCTGCACTGGAAGAGGGCCTCACTCGTCATTTTTATTCAAGGTCATTGTGTCAGGATATATTCCTTTCCTGCCATGCAAAGATCCATCTTTCTTTGAGTTTCTCAATGCCCAGCATTGCTGTGAACACCTATTCTCACCTACAGCATATATATCTTTTAGCTCTGCAAAAAGACGTTTCATAATACAGGAGTGGAAAGAGAGAATGGGTTGTCACTGAAAGGAGTGAAAGATGGTTTGTTATTTACTACCAGGTCTCCAAATCCTAAGACTGGAACATTATCAGCTTGGACCAAGTTGCATCTGCCATAGTTACATATCTAGTTCTGAAAACACAACGAGTTCATGCTCTGATGAAACAACAGGATATGCCTGGAAAACTGGTACTGGATTGACATAATGCAAAACATTCTGCAACCAGAAAGAGGAAGCCCAGTAAAAGAAGACTTAGATGCAGGGACAATTTACACTACTTAGAAAGACAAATTCCTTCAAGCAAAAATGTATCTCATTCACCTCGCAATCAGAACCTCTTTCAGTTTTAAGACAGGGACATGTCACTGAAAAAGTGGGAGAAAAGCATTCTCCATATAGTGTACTGAAAGTCACTTTGGGCCCAAGCAAACCCTACATGTTATGAGAAGGGGCTGTTGGTGAAGCTGCAGCTGGCTGTGGGTTCCCCTTAGAAATCATAAGACATTGACTTAACAAGATGTGCTTATGAACTGAATCATGATAACTTGCTCTATGTTCTCTGATGTACAACATATGCCAAGTAAAGCACAAGTCTCTAAGTCTCTGTCTAAGTGGACGGAGATAATGTGTTTTCATTGCAACAGTGAGCTACCAGTCAACAAGAGATACTGTGGAAACACAGATGGGCATCTGAGCACTTACACAAATATCAGCCTAATATCCAAGCATCTGTTCTGTGCTGGTTTTCTGCTTCCATCCTTCTTGCGGGATTTAGGCACTTTCCAGAAGAGCGTGCACTGGCACTAGCAAGGCATGACTTACTCCCATGGAAGGAAGTGTGCATTCAGTAGTATTCCATCTGATTTTAGGACTTCAATACTCTTTAACAAAATATGGGGTTTGCTTCAATATTTTCCTCCCCATTTTTTTTTTTTTTGGTTGGTTGCTTGGTTTTTTGTTTGTTTGTTTTTGGTTTTTTATACCAAGGATTAGCAGTGTTGAAGAAATAAATCTGGTGCCAGGAATGGAAAGTCATAAGGCTTGGGGCAGTCTGCAGAACAAGCACCCTTAGAAATCATAATATCAATGCTTGTCACATTATCAACACTTGGCACCAAGAAAACTCCATCACTTGACCAAGGAACTCTTCCCTCAATAACAGATTCTCACCATGATAAAGAACAGCATGTGCAACTGAGAGTTTTCTGCAGTGTTTGTAATATCTTGGGCCCAGTCTACAAGGATAAATAAGAAGACCATGAATGAGTTCTGTGGGGAGCCAGCACAGGCAGCAGAGGACAAATAAGGTGTGTTCAGAGTTGTTCATACTGCTGCAGGGAGCAGTATCAGCTGAACTCTCCAAAGGGTCATCAAAGTCTTGTAATCCAAACAAAAGGTGACAAAAGCCTGGCTACCCAAGGCCAGGACATGTTGGGCCAGGATAGAGTGGAGTCTTCTAGCCATGGCATAGAGGTCTGCCTTGGCATGCTTTGTTCTATACATAACAGAGGGCTCTTGCGCCTTTCCTAGAGCATTGCCTGAACAGACAGTTTGTGCCTGTTCACACTATGTAAAAGCTGCCACAGAGGGTCCATAAACTATTCATACTGCTTTCTTTTGCCTGCCAGCATAATCTCCATCTTCCTTGGGTTCAGCTTGCACAATCTGTTCTTCATCCACAGAGTCCAATATGTCCAAGAAATGAGCCACCCCGATCCAATGGGCTGAGCATAAGCAAGGAAATAAAGCAGATTTCTCTTAAGTCTAAAACTGAGGCACCTGGGTTCATATTCTCCCACCAGATGTTAGACAGGAGCGGACTGAGAAGTGCTCCACTGGGTCTGTGTAGGTGGAGCTGTGAAGGCTGGGAACATGTTGATACTGCCCAGAGTTTTGGTATAGATCTATAGGCTACTTACCAAAGTTAGACATTCCACAAAATGTAATAGGTTATTCCCAAGCCATATACTCTTCTTCATTTTTCTGGTATTTAGACTATATTCTGTCCTTTTAAATGCTATTCTGTTTTTCTTAGCTGTAGGCTTCTTCTCCTAACACTTCTGCAGTAGGACCTTGAATTAACGTTGTTGCACTTGCTGTGTGGCTTTTTTAAGACAAAAGTGTGGGATTGAGGTGCAGGTGGAGGACTGGCACACTGCTACACTTCACAAGCTGCAACAAGCCAATCCCTCAGGATTGAAATATGTGACTCCACTGTTTTTGAGGCGAAGGAATCCACAGACTTCAGATCCAAATTTGAACTGTCAGTATAAGCTTAGAACAGCAAGTTGAATATAAGCCTTTAGTTTAAACTGCCATGGAGAAAGAGACTTACGATGAAATGTGGACATGGCTGGACAATGTTTGAAGGGTTAAAAGCAAGTTTAAAAAAAGTCAACTGAGTGAAAAGAATTTTCTGGTCAAGCCAAAAGTGCAGGCAAAAAGGTCTGGTTTGGATCAAAACAGAAAATGTGGCATGGTTCAGGAAATAAGCTGTTTATTTCACTGTAACCTGAGAAATTTAATTTAGGTGTCCAGTGTTTCCTTTGAATGTCAATGTCATGTTTTGTTTTGAGTTATTTAATTCCATTTTAAAATATATACATATATTTTCTTGTTTTCTCTACAGGGTTGATCAATTCTTAAAAGAATATGAAAAGGTTAAGGTTTGTTTAGGAAATGTCAAAGTGAAACATTTCAGTGTATTAAAAACTTTTTTTATGAAAATATCTCATTAGAACTCCTCCATTACCCAGGTTTTCTGTTTATTTATTGCAAAATTTTCCCCTAAGGACAGGGTAGAATACTAAGAAAAGTGATTTAGTCAAACCTATTTGCTACATTAGGATGAAACAGGAAAGTGTTCTTCTCTCCCTAGTCTCTACTTTTTAAAGTCGTTTTACCATTCCTCATGATGTTATTTTCCTCTTTTAAGGTGAACTATTGGTTTGTCATTTCAGTCATCACTTTTAAAGTACTAAATCCTAGTTACATTTCTGCCATGTAAGCCACAATTTAGCCCAGCCTAAGACTTCTTTTGTACAGACCTTCTGTAGCTCCAGGCAACAAGGTGAAATCTGACTGCAGGTTGTAATATCTCCAAAACCCAGTTGCAGTACTTGTGAGTTTTGCTTTGGCCCAGAGTTTGGGGTTTTTTTCAGGAAAAAAAAATTGGCAGAGACACAATATTTTGAAGTTTTGCCAAAAGCTCCTTGAGTGACCTTAGAGAAAGCACTGGAAGTCTTTTTTTACGTTTGTCCCCATCTGTAAAGTGGAGAGAAATGACACTCAACCACACCACTAGGGGGTATTTTGAGGCTAAATTATTTAATGTTTCCAGGGCTCTCAAAGCCTATAGTGGTGAGCTCAGTAGAAAAGATGACATATTACATAAACCCATTACACAGGCCTATGCAATTAGAAATCATAATAGACTTTCTCTATTCATGTGCAGGAGACAATTTTAAAATATTAATAATGTGGGGAGGTTGTTGATGTTAGTTGTTTTTCCAAATGCCAGATGTGCTGCCTCTGTCTCCAAAATGAAGAAGGGCAGTGGGAGCTCATCTGAAAAAGCAAATCCACTCAAATATTTACATGTTACATCAGTATAGTGAGAACTTCATCTCACTGTAAGCGGAGCCAGCAACCTCCATTAGCAACTTTGAAGAGACAAAGCAGTCATTACTAATCCATACTGGCTTTTAGAGGTCCCAGACAGTGTTGTTCACATGTAAGCTTCTTTGTTAACAAACTGAAAAAGCAAAATTGAAGAACGAGTTTTCCTGAAGACAAATGCCTTATCTCAGTATAATACTAAGTGTCTCCAAGGCTCTTCTCTCTCCCAGGGATGTTATTTTCTTTAGCAGAGCCCAAAACTGCATCCAGGAGTCTGGTGGCCAGCAGCACCCCTTCCTCCCAAGGATGCTGCTGCTTACTTCACAACTGAAAGCTGTAGCCAGAAACTCAGATCCTTGCCATAGATTTCTGTTGTGTCCTCTTCCTGCATTGGTGGCCAATCCTCTGATACACTATGGCCAAGGCATATTCATTCATGGGTTTTACAAGAGTGTGTTGTCATGCAAACTAGGGTTTGATGATGCTGGTGGGCACTGAGGAGGAGGATGGATGGCACAGGTGCAGGAGCGGTGCAATATGCATGGGGGCAGTGAATGGTTTGGCTGCAGATGGGGGGAACTCAGTCATCAGCCAGAAATGGAGCTAAACATTTCATGTTCAGCTACCTCGTAAGAGCACAGAACAATGAATTTACTTCACGGACCCTGTTCTCTGTGTTGATCAGGCATGAAAGAAGATAAATACCCCCCAAGTGTGCTGAACGTTTGCCTAGAAAGTCTAAAGACTCTAGGATTGCAATGGCTGTGCAGTGCTCAGTCAATGCTTACAGGAAATGTGGACATGGCCAGGAATGAAACTCAGGCCGAGGCCTTGATCAAAAGTCTAAAGTCAGTGGCTGTTCTAAGGACGAGAGCAAGAACCCTCTTTAGAAAGGTAGGCAGGAGTGGAAAGTGCACTATTTTCCAAGGACATGCCAGTTTCAAGAGAATGAGGCAAGCACAGCCAGCCAAATTATTACATGTGTTTTTGAGAAGCTGGTGAACATGAGCATACCATGTCTGCTATGGTTGAATGGAGCTGACTGCATACAAGTCTAATCCTCTTACAATTTCAGGAAGCAGAAGTGCTTGCATTGATTTCAAAATAACGAGGGTTTTGGCTCAGAGTGACTACTGACCATCGCAATGGCATAGTTTTAGCTTACCTTACAGAGGGTGAAGAGGGCAGAAAAGGGGTGGTGATAGAGAACAAAAGGACAGAGCTTAAAGCTAGCTCCTGCTGAAAAGACCTGTGATGGCTGCACCTGGATAAGTTTTTCCAAAGAGCAGAAAAAAAAATCTCCACCCTGCCAAAACAACATGAGCTATGCTCATCCTGTAAGTAGGAAGGCAGAACAAGCAGGTTCTAATTGTCTTGAAGTGGCCCTCCCCAAAGCTGCAGCATTCTTTACCTGTAGTTGAATAGCTCCTGTAAAAGCCTCAGCTCTTTTCCGCATTTGCACACATCAAAGAAATGACTCCCAGTATGATCCTCACAAGCAAAGCGTCCTAATGATCAATGCAGGAGAATGGCAAATACACTTGGCATCACTACGTAAAGCCAGTTTTGATCCATGGGGCCGTTCAAACCAGCTCTGGTGATTAGTAAACCATATTCTGCAGTGCATGACATAAGATTTCTCTAGTCGAAGAGACTCAGTCGTGTCTCTGGAACAAATGTCTCCATGAAATCTCCAGGTCATCCATAAACCAGATTCTGTGATGAAATTTCTGCCTTAATTCCAGTCTTTGTGGGAATATGAAAAGGGCATAGTGACTTGTATTAAACCTATGCATATCTTTCTTTGCTTCTGAATCCAAGGTTTTTATAAGCTGTTCTATACAATCTGTACCTTTTAAGACAGCAAGGCTGTCAATATGTATTCTGGGAGAGTTGTCAGCAGCACGGTTTTGATCTAATAAAGCCATATCTTTCATCTGGCATTCTGCAAGTATCTGGAGCACATTTTAAAGGCACTGAGAGAGGCTGCAACTGGTCCCAGCCAAACTTTACAGAAGATAATTGCCAAATCACTATGATAATTAATTAGTGTAATGAAAGATTAATAATCTATGGGCATATCAATAAACCAAAGGTATAATATGCTGTGGAACCTGAAATATTTACAAGGTTAATAATTGGGCATGAATCCTGCAATGAGATACTAGTCCTATCTTCTAAGAGATTTTCCAAGCATAGCTGTTGTGTGGTGAAGATCTGCATTGTAGGTGTAGCCTCTGAAGTCTGAGGCCCCAGGCCTGTTTTTTTGTTTTTCTCAAGGGTAACTTGGGCTTTTCAGCCCAGCTTATCACTAAGCGCTTTGTGNAGGAAAGAGTAATGAAGTTGTGAAATTAACGTGGGGCTGGCTGAAGGGCTGTGAGGCAGAGGGAGGAGAGAACTTTCAATGAAAGATTGCAAAATAGGCTTAGGAGTTATGTCTTTTTGCTCTAAAGCAAGTTGCTGTGTTTATTCTAGATCATTCTTTTTTCTGATTTAGCAGATAGAAGTCACCAAGAATGTATCTGGGCTTCCGTCTGTAGCTGCTGCCCCAGCAGTGACGATTTTCAGTAGGGACTGCAAAAACAACTAACAGAGGAGTGCTTTGGGGTCATACTTCTCTGGGTTATATTTCCCTCCCAGGAGGTGTTTGGCACTGCCTCAAGGTTTAGGAAGGGGGTCTATCAGCAGTACAATACAGTATGGTCTTTCAGCTGCAAGGTATAAATGAGAAAATGAATGACAAGAATTTCAAGTTATTTATGGTGAGTGTCAAAGGTTATTTATGATCAAGGCTGTGATTCTGAACTTTATATTCTGGTGTGTCTAAGTCATGGAGATGTGATGTAAAAAATAGGCAACAGGATTTTGAGGTTTGTAGGTGATCCTCTCTCATCTATTTTCTATCCTTGTTATGTCTTCCATCCAGATACAAGACTTAAATGACTTTCAGGCACTTCTATGCCAAATGTGGATTGTGCTCTGGCAATGAAAGACTCTACTGTCCCATTAGCAATCCCCTAAACTATCATTAAAAATAATAACAATAATAGAGCTCAACATCTTCAGTTACAGACTATGCATAGGAAATGTCTGTGAATTAGCACCAAATCAAGATGAAACTGTAGTATTTGGGGTTTAATGTTTTACCTGTGCTTTAGGTCTGCCTAGATTTTGTCTGAGGATTTGGTTCTACCTTTGGGTATTGCCAACACTTACAGAGGACAATATGAAAAAAAGAGAGAATTCAACCCCCAGAAAATCTCCTTGGTATGTCTTGGAAGGGATACTAGGATGATGTTTTAATTTTATTTTCAATTATTATTTGTAAGTAGGATAGACAAAATAGAAGAGGAGCAAGGAGTCCCCTCTGACATGGTATGACAAGGACAGCTGTCATACAGAGTAGGGTGACTGCCTCCAACCTGCTGCTTGTGGATGGTCCCCAGCCTAAGCACAATTCTAGTAAGACCATCAACAATTCAGGCACACCAACATTTCAGTACCATCAGTCATCAAATGTCCTGGGCTGTAAACTTTGTAGTTCACTAGTGTAGTTCTCCTAGTCAGTGTCAAATGGTCTTTTTGCTTCTGTGATCTAGCAAGCATTTGCAGAACCAAAGAACATGCATATTCTGCTCAAGGTCACCTCTAATATGCTTTGTGGTTACTGTAGCTGCACCAGGGTTTACTGTTTCCAAATGATTTATAATCAAGGTCCTGATTCTAACAACTAGTCTCATTTTATATAGAGTGACTGCCTGGGTCATTGCCATAAGTCAGACACGTCCTCAAAGGTTGGCTCAGGACTCTGGTTAGGTTTGTACTTGATGACAAGTCTGTCTAGATAAGCTACTTTTCTATCTGTATTCAGAGTCAATGTGAAATCACAGAATCACATAACAGTTAGGGTGGGAAGGGGACTCTGGTGAACATCTAGTCCAATCCCCCATGCTAGAAAAGGTTGCCCATACAAGGCTGTGCCCAGACTGGTTTTGAATATCTCCAGAGAAGGAGACTCCATAGGCTCTCTGTGCAGCCTGTTCCAGTGCTCAGTCACCTTCACAGTAATTTCCCCTCATATTCAGATAGAACTTCATGTGCTTCAGTTTGTGCTCTCTGCCCATTACCCTGTTGCTGGGCACCACTGGGAAGAGCCTGGCCCCATCCTTTTGACACCAGACCTTAAGATACTTGTATGTACTGATAAGATCCCCAATGTGTCTTCCCTTCTTCAGCCTAAACAGACTCAACTCCCTCAATCTTTCCTTATAAGAGAGATGCTTCAATCCTCATGAAATTTAGAATCATAGAACATCCTAAATTTGAAGGGAGTTGTCCACCAGGATTCCCAGGTCCCTCTCTGCAGAGCTGATTTTCATCAGGTCAGCCCTTACCAGTGCATGGGGTTATTCCTCCCTAAGGGTATCTCACCTTAGAACATGAGAGCACTTTGTGGGCTTGAAATCAGCTTTAGTTAACTCAGAGTCTTGTAAAAGGCCCTTGTGATCAATGAACTGAACAGAAAAACCTCTAATCAACAGGAAAAATATGTCTCTGAAGCTTGGACTTCTAAAAATAGAGAAGGCATGGAACTTTAGTTATTTCACTGTGCATTTTGACACATTCATGGAAATAATTGTGACAGCAGAGATGTAAACCTGGAGTTAAAACTAGTGATGTGAAGACTGCTGTATCAGATATGCTAATTTCTGAAAGGGGTCTAAAGGGAGATTTTACTGAACTGTACTTACTGCATTTAATTTGTGATTCTACTGAAAAAGAAATAAAAGAGGGGGGGTTCTTTTTGGTTTTTTGTTGTTTATTTTTTCTTTCTTTCTCATTGGCTTTTGGGTTAGCTTTCAGATTTTGTAACTTATTTGGAGCATAAGAATATTCCTGGGAAAAAAAGTCTTTCATTCTTATAGTGGTGCTTCAGAGAAAAAGTAATAATTAGAGAATGAAAGAAAGATTTAATCCAACTCACTGACAGGTCCTAGGAGGGTGTTTTTTCACCCCTTTTCTCTTTTTTCCATGTTGGGTGAACTGGAATTTTTAGGATATTGCCTTGGGGAGTTCCTGGGCTGAAAAATCCTTAGGGGTGGAGATCAGTGAACTATGTTCGAAACATTTGCAAAAAATAGCTGAGAAATGCAAACCTGTATCAATAGAGTTGCTACATAGGAGTCATTCATCTGCAGGGCATTGAAAATGTTTGTAGCAGACCTCCATACTGTATTTGTCCAGCTGTTAGGAAGGCTCAAGTTGCTGACACCCTTGGTTTCATGTTTTCTTTACATATTTTTGAGGGGAATAGCAGCTATACTTCAAGGCTATTAGTACATAGGTTAGTGTACTAAGAAAATACTGTTTGTTGGTGGTGTTTCTAGGTTTGGTATCTGGTGATTTTTGTCTTTGTTCGCAGGACTTGAAGGACATGGAGTCCTTCTGCAGCATGTAATACTGTGCTACTTGCTTTCCTGCACTGATAATGTCTCAAAATATAAAATACATACAAGATGTCTGGTCTTGTAAAGCGGTAGGAAATTTTTGCGCTTGGGACAGTCACCTACACTTGAGAGCATCCCATTTCAGCTGAGAATGAGCACAAATACAAGCATAATTCCTCACTGAAGGTGATTGGTAGCTATGCAGGTGAGCAAGATGGTAACTATTGGCTAAAGAGTTAATGCTTTACTGGTGAAAGGAGATACTACTTACACATTCATTTGCATGGTTAGGAGAAAGCCTGGACTATTAGTATGAAATTACTCCCGCTTTTGACTTCTTTCTCTTATCTGTTCCACCAGACTTTCCCTCATGACCCCATCTTTTCCTATTCATTCAAATTTCCTGCCAAAAGAAGAGTGTGTAAGGGAATGCTGTCTGCTGCTTCTTGTGCTCTTCCCCCTTGATGAAATAATGGTTTGCCTTCAGGCTGGAGACTAACAGTAAACTAACACAGGAATAGTACCAGGTTTTTTATTCCTTGTGTGCTCTGTTGTCCATACTCATGATGTCCCATTGATGATAGCAACAGTGGGAACTCTAAAATAAACAAGAATCCTCAAGCTGGGGAGTGTGCTTTGAAGTGGCGGGTGGCCTTGGCTGAATTGTCTGCTGTTAAGCTCCTAATGTTGCCATGGATGCAGCAGTGGGAGCAATATGGGAGAGGAGGGAATGGATCTCTGGTCCAAAGTAGCTTAATACTATAGGCAAAAGCCAGCAGCAGCAGAGGGGAGTTGATCCAATTTATCTGAGCTGGGAATGGAGCTGCTTAGTTCTTCTGCCTGTCCTTGATAGCTGAGGACAGCTGGTGTACTTGCCAGATGCATATAGGCTGGTGTTTGCCTCCTCTGCCTAAGGGCAGGCAGAGTGGCAATATACTTGACAACTCACAAGGTGTCATATCATTAGCCTGTAATCTGCAGCAACTTACTCTGTGCCTTCTGTGCTGTACTCCCTGAGTGGTCTAGGCAAAGTGAGAGTGCTTTCAGGTCAGCCAGGTCTCTCATCACTGTCTCCCATTGAACTTAAATCAGCACATATTTGTTGCATGTTGTAAATAGGGCAAATGCAGCTGGTTGACCACTGCCTTGCTCCTCATTATCATGTGCAACTCTGAGAAACACTGTCTTACACAGCTCTCCCCTCTTGGAGGGTGTACCTGATGCAAAGACTGCTAGTACTCTGTTCCCCCATTCACCCTGACCTGCCTGTGTATCCCACGAAGAGACAGGGAGAGATGGTGCAACTCCAGTCTTCCCTGCCGCATCATTCCCTTCATGTCAGAAAAGTTCTGCAGAGCTCAGTGACTCCTCCCTACCTGCTGCACAGAGCTTCACTCCCCCACCCACAGCTCCCTGCACCATGGCTTAGGAGTTGCAAAGACACAGAAAAGGGCTTTTGCAGCATGGGGGTCTACTCCACAAGGAAGCAGCAGCTCTTCAGTAAGTACCCAGAGAGGACTGGTGCCTCTGAATTTCCATAGATAAGAGAAGAAATCCATGCAGGCATATCCTCAGTTCTTTTTCACCTCTTTTGCAGTGTAAGAATGTGAGTCTGCCCAGTGATACTCTAGCACAGCCCAGCACCAAAACCCTAGCTCTGAGAATTAGCCAGTAAGTGTGGCTTTGCTGAAGTCCCCTAAATCTAGAGAGATGCTCCTTTAGTCCCTTAGATCCTGCTTCTCTCTTCTTCTGTCAGTCACTGTGAGGGGAGAAATTTTGTGTTTGACACAGAAAATATGATTATTTCCCTGTGACATGGTGTGGGGCTATTCATTGTTATTCTGGACCTTCTATACTCTGCACACACATGGGAAAACGGGGGTCTCTAGCAAGACACTAAACAGTATTTCTAGTTCTTGCTAGCACTCACTGCTTAAGGGAAGAAGAGCAAACAGTGGGAGCAAGAATGCTGAATTTCCACATGCCTCCAATAAGTGAATGGTTTCAGAACAAGTTGTTCCCAAGTTATCACATTGAAGGCTTCAAACTCTCTCCAGCACAAACACACCCACTTTAGGCAAATGAGCTTTTTGTTCACTCAAAACTCCTGCACTTCATTCAAGTATCAGCTTTTCCACAGCCTACCATCCCCGAAGCTATGGATGTAAAGAATAATCCTTCAATGAATGCTGAAAAGGCCTTAGTCAAGTGCTGTATTCCTGTTTAGCTATGTCTTAAGAGGGGTGGAATGGCTCAGTTTGTTGCAACCTCAGATGCTCAGATCTGGAATTTTGGGACCAAAAAATCTTAGGTGTCCAGATTTGTTAGACTACGGACTGATTGCACACCTTTTATACATGAAGGGAGCAGCTTTCTGGACTTGCTTATACTGGAGAGGCTTGAACAGTCTAACACTTGACAGTAGCCCAAGAGCAGCTCACACAAATCCTGCCATGCTCAAAGGTCAGAGCATAGCTTATGAGGAAAGCCATTGAGCTTGTCATAATCAAGATCCACTAGTGTGGAGAACTGGGAGGAAATTTATCTGGGATTCTGAGATAAGAATCTGATGTTACAGAGCAGGCATTGGACACAACACACTGGATGGCTGCAGCTGTCCCTTCAAGATCTCTTAGGACTTGAAATCTTTCATTGTGGGACAGTGAGAGGCACGTGCTAAGCAGAGACCTAGTCACATAATCCTGCAGCTGCAGAGAGTTAACTGCTTTGCAATCTCTCATTTCCATCTCCCTTCCAACTTAATCTGAAAACACCTGCTCAGATAACTTACCTCTCTCACTGTACTCTTGTTTGCTTGTTATATGAAGGCTTCAAGTAATTCTTTGTATGAGGTTTCAACGACACTGTCTTGCTGCATTTTGTCACTTGCTTAACACGGGTTGTAGTACATCACTAGGCCACCGACAGGAGACCTATCATTCAGTGTAGTACAAAACTGAACTGTGCTGCAGTGTTTTGTTTTCACATATTGTGAATGAGTCATGCCAGGGCAGGTACAGAGAGCAGAGTAAGAAAGGAAAACCCTGTTATTGCACTCTGAATTAACTGTGTCCTCTCGCCAGGACTTTACTGGTACTTTTCATAGCAAATGAGTCCGATGACCCGCAACTGTCCAGGTGGTGGTCTTGGACCTTTTACCATGCACACACAAAAGGCTTCATGGCAGTGGAGCAGGCACTCTTGGAATAAGCACTCCTGCTGATCCAAGTCTCCAGGATCAGTCAACCCCTGTCCCAGGGGAACTGCTGGCTTTGCGGCAAATGAGTCAACCCCTCTGTGCACCCATGCAGGCTTGTTTATGGTGCTCTGTCTTCTTCCTTTTAGTGGTACTGAAAACTCTGGAAACAAAATTCCATCCCCTGATAGCAGGCCAATTCAGCTGCAGATTCCTTTGTGCCTCTGCCAGCAGCACACACCAAATGCAGAGCTTGAAAGAGTTGTAGGATCCAAGCCTCTGCTTCCATTTCCTCTGAACTGTTCAAGTGATTCTTCTTTTGGGATGAAATTGCTCATGCTTAGTCTAAGCCCAAAAGATTTGTTTCGTAGTCGTTGGGTTTTTTTTGACAAAATTGATTTGGCTATTTCTGACTTAACACAAAGAGAGAAATATTTTTTTAAAAGGAGGCCAAATATTTATTTAAGAAATATTTTAAAAAATGAGCTTGTCACAGACTAATAATAATAAAAATATTTTATTTTACTATTTCATGTTTGAATCTATTAGTAGTCATGTTTTTCAGAAGCATTACTGAACTAGTTAAGCCCTTGACTAGTGATGTCAAAATGAACTGCAAGAACCAACTTGTCAGGAAAGCTGATTTTTGCTTGATGGGAGTGAAGAATTGCAAATAGGAATCTAGCCATACAGCTGGAAACAACATCTCAGGAGCATTTTCCACTAGCCATAATTTCATCAGCATCATTTTCAGCTTAGTTTCAGTCACCCTGTCTGCCAGCCCACACATACATATGACCTACTCAACTGTGCTTCTTCCCAGAGCTCACATGCTCTGTCCTTTCCTGCCCTCATGGCCCCTCACCAACATGCCCCCTGAAACCACGGGGTTCAGCAGCAGTGAAAAGATACAGGTACACCTTTCCAGGCACAGGCTGCTCCACTGTACAGCCACAGCCACAGGCTGCAAAGACACCAGTTCACCTCATGTCTGGATTAATGATTTCTGAAGCGAAATATTCACTCACAACTTAGTTAAGAGTACTCAGTCAGGCTAGAAATTTTATTAATGAAAAGTTAAAATGGGAATCTTTTTCCACTAGAAAATATCAACTTGGAAAAAGAATTTGCCTAAGGGATTCATTTGGTATGTTTAAAATTTTCAAGGAAAAAGTATTTTCAAAAAGACTTTCAGAAGCTTTTTGGCAGAGTGAAAATATATGCTAAGTACAGTAAAGGACTGACTTTTTTAATACAGGGTTTAAAAGTGATTAAAATAAAACGTGTCCAGTAAAACATATTTTGAGTTTTTAAATTCTTCAATTTAATTTGAGCATTAAATTCCTATTCATTTTGGGCTGAGGAAAAAAATTAATCAGCGTGACATTTATCTTGTATGCTTAGAATATAAGACAAAGAGATCATGCTCTGCCTGCAGAACCTTTTCCTTGCTTTCGTTCACCAAGAACTTTTCAACTAGTCCAATTTTTTGCGAAACTGTATGGAGAGAAAAAAAGTTTTGCTTCCTTTTGATACAAAGATTGTAATGTGAAGCACCTGCTACTAAAATTCAGAGAAGTTTCTTGCAGCTGAACATAGCTCAGAGGAAACCAGACTTCGCTAATACTCGTGAAATGTGTGAACGTGGTGTTCTGGGACCGCAAGAAAGACTTCATACCCAGCTCTGATTTCATATATTTGAATTAGGATGGAGTCTAGGAGTTACAGGTAAGGATGACACTGCTGAAGAGATCCATCCGGAGTAAGGAACCAACCAGTAAATATATCTTTGGCAGACACCAGCAGCAGAAGCAGCGTGCCTTTGTCTGAAGGCGTGCATTTGTAAAGTCATAACCTCAGTAAATACACAACTTCCACAAACAAAGTAGTACATGTGACTAACCAGTCTGTGCTGTTTTCTGTCTCTGCTTTGCTTCATGGTGTTGGACAAGCTGTTTCATTTATTTTCTTTTGGATATCTTTGTTAGGTGGTGTGGACTTCTCACTTGCATGTTTATTCAGCATCTATCACAGTAGGAGGCCCTGGATGTGACTGTAATACAAACAACACTGACAAATCCATGTTTCCATGGTAGGCTAAAAATTTCTTCCTTCTGTACCAAATAATGGCAAGGGTAGAAAGTACTTACTTTACATCCATAGATCAAAAACCTTCCTGAGCACTTCCTGTAAAAGCTTTCCTGTAAAGTGGCACTGACTTAAATTGTGCTATGTGAATTGGCAGCCAGTTGTGGTCTGAACTTTTATCTCTTGGATGCTAATTTTGTGAACACTGTCAGTTTCTGTGGGAGGAAAGATGGTAAATCTTCTGTACACTCTTCCAAAAAAATAAGGACACATCTGTTGGTTCTTATGTCCAAAGATAAATAGTTGCAGTGATTTTTACCCATTCCAGATTACCAAAATCCAGCTTCTGCATTCCAAAATTCGGAGGAGATGTTTCACAGTGGAAGACCAATACTCTGTAGTACATAAATGAGTCTGTTTGCTAAGAAAAAGGGAGGGTATCCTCCTACTTGCAAATATAAAATGGCTTTTCCTTTCACTGCAGTTTAGACTACTTGTCCAAACCTTTTGTGTTCACCTGGAGAAACAGGGATACAGTTCATGTCGCGACTCTAAACCTGGTTTTCTGGTGTTCTCAGAAGGGACTCCGGATCATGGTGTAGGTCTACTTCCACTCAACACATAGAGATGGCTTCCAGAAGGGCTGCCCCTCAGTGCACATATTCATTTGGTTTCACATAGTACCTGCCTCTTCCTCTGGATTAAATTGCTCTCTGAAAAATATTCTGCAGTTTTTTCCTCATCAAAGGTCAGGTTTTTTGATTCCCAAATAGAAAGTGAGAATTCCTAAGGGAGTCCTTAGGCATGAATACCAACATGATAGGTAGAAGAGCTGTGCAAGACAAGTGAAAAAGCTGTTAAGTCTCACCTTTCCTTGACTTGGTTAAGAGCAATTTATTTCTCTGCTGTGAGGCTTGTTTGGGGCACATAGTGCTTTTTAAGCACTGCCATCAAGTTTTCTTAGTTTGAAGCACCTGAGTCTTGAGGGAAACATCAGTCTTCCAGGACTGCTAGTGTCTCTCTTCCAAACACAGTTCAGAAAATGGATTTTTTTCATGACAATCTTCAGTAGTGTTGGAATGAAAATCCTGCAGCAGCCTTTAAGCATAAACTTCAGCCTCATCTTCTCTTCAGCAAATTGAAACTCTCTTCTCATGCACTACAATCTGTATATTACTTCTTGAGCTTGATGCCGTTGCCTCTAGGCTGATGTCTTTTTAGACCCAGCCAATTGCCCTGGACACCTGACGCCATTCTTCCTCAACACCAGCACTTTCTTTGTTTCCAAATCAATATGAGACAATATTGTCTTTTTACTGGACTTGACTACCACCACTCCACAATCACAGAACACATTTTCCCAGAGGTATGGTTATCTCCATTCCTCAACTCCATATCTGAAGATTTCGTATGTGGTGCCTCTGTCCCATATGTTGTTCCAGACCTTCAGATATGGGACAGCAGTACTTAAAACTATGCATTCGTAAAAGCTCTGATGCTTCCTCTGGACTCAAGAAGAACTTGTGTGACTCTCCATGCTTCCTCTTCCTAAATGTCACCACCCAAGCACACCTCTGATCTTCACAGGGAGCATGGAATGACCCTTCTTGCAAACTCTGCTTTTCCTCTTAGAATGACCTCTGACTGTAGATGTTCCAGCAACATCTCCCTGCAATGTTCTTGAGAAAGGAATCACATGCTGTTTTGATGTTTAGATTCTAGCTTAGAGTAGTAGGAAAGAGATGAAAGATCCATCTCCCTCTTGAAACTGGATGGATGAACTGAAGCAGCAGACAGAGCCTAGAGGGAGAAAAGAAAGAACTGGTATGAATATTAATACATATAAAATATATACTATGTGATGCATCTCTCTTCTCACCCATCCAATGATCATCTATCCTCCCTCACTCCCCTCCCTTTCGCTCTGCCTCACTATGTCTATGGAGTAAATGTTGGATTTACATTTTCAGTCTATTTAAATCTCTCATTTTTGCTGCAGTGTAGCAGGGGAAAAGCCTTAACTCTGTGTTTGCTGTGCTGTTGTATCTGTCAAGCAGTGGGAAGGAACAAAGCTCTTCCCCAAAATCATCTGTATGTTTCTGCAAACGTTGGTCTTTATTCCCTATAAACCTGACCATGCAGAGGCCACTGAATCTAACCATGCATGTACTAAAATTTTACGAATACAAGATCTTTTTTCCACCCCTTTAGATCTTTAAAATCAAATGTTTACAATACTGTATGATTACCAGTTACCAGTTCTTGGAATCTTTGCAACAAAATTACATCTGTGTTTATTGGCTCTGCAGTGCTGAAGAGAGTTAATATACTTAAGCATGCATTTAAAGTACAGAGGTTCAGTGATGCAGTAGCCAGACTTGCCACCTACTTGTCTGGGAGATCCCAAGTGGAAACAATGTGAATTTATTTTTCACTGAGCCTTCTTCCATGAGCTGTCAGGGCATGAACTGTAGACCTGAGTCTGCTCTATAGCTGTTCCTGCAATTGTAAATTCTGGGATAAATGCACAAAGCCTTCACATTCTGCCTGAATAGAAATTTTTTTGGCAAAAATGCTGTTCTGTCTGAATAGAGTGATGCATCATAAACCTGACAGTTATTTTGTTCTGTATTTGTGTGCAGGAGACCTCTTCTTTGTCTTGTAACAGGACATTTTTAAGCTCTCAGGAACGGCTAAAGGAACCAGGAACAAAAAAAAAAAAAAAGTCTGAGGCTAAGATAATTTGTAGTATTCAGGTTATCCTGGATTCAGCTTCCCTTTTAAATTTGATTAAGCAAGAGATTAATCTAGTGAGAACTTTGGCATTGGCTTTCATCCTTCCTCTTCCTTTTGAAATCTTCCTTACAAGTGATTGTATGCAAAAGGGGAGAGGACATGGATGCTCTTAGGCAGATGTGCTTCTGAGGCCACGCTGTAAGTTTTTACTGGGATTAGGGTAACATTCTATCAAGAAATCAACAAGAGATATGACAGCCTAAATCATCAAGAATGCAATAGCAAATGTTGAATAGCACATATTGTGCAAGACTGGAAAGCATCTCATGGCCCTGAAGGATGCATTCAGCCACCAATATCAAACATTGACCCAACAGTTAGCAGTGATGCTTTGGGCACTGGCAATGTGCCATTTGTCTCTTTTCCACTTGATATGGAAACAGGGGCCACTAAAACAGTCCCCTGGTCCCAGTCTGGTGGACAAGATGCTGCCAAGGAAAGGCTGATAAGGCACTAATGCTATGACAACTACACCACAGTATGGTGTGACAGAGTCACAGCTGGTTATATTGCTCAGTGGGAGTGGGTGGCAGGGGCATAAGAGGAAAACAGAGACCCTGTGATGCGACTGAGCAGAGCTGGCAGACCTCTTAAAGTCCACTGTTGCAAATACCCACAAAGCAAGCCAACTACCTTGTCTTTCATCTCAGAGGAGCTTGGGCTCTGAAAGGCTGCTTCTCTCTCCATGGCACAAGATCAGAGGAGGAGCAGGGCACTGCTGCCTCCCCTGCCAGCCAGGGTGCAGACAGAGCAGTACTTTCTGAACAATTGCCTGAGACATCTACTTTCTGTACTTGCCTGAAGGTAGAAGAAAGCAGAGTCAAAGTATAAGGCTGATCACCTGGGAGGTAGGGTCTTCAGGCTGAAGGAAAACGGAAGTAGGTTCCTAAATTTTTCAATGATCTCCATCTTCCCCTTCTGCCAGAGTTTGCAGTGAACACTTCCAGAAGGTGATGGTTTTTTAAGACGTAATTTTGGCATGCTGGGTTACATTTCTCAATGATTCTTGTATTGTGGCTGTATCCAGCCTTTGAGTGCTGCATTGCAATAATCTCCTTGCAGACATGCAATACTAAGCAGGTGGCAGATAAAATTGAGGCAGCCCAATGTATAACTGAAAAATAAAGCAGTGATTAGCTCACCATTCCTCATAGATCACTTCCAAGTATGTGTGTTGAGTGTGGAATGGACTTCCTTTACACTGCTGTAGGACAGGATTATTAAAGGCCTGAGTAAAATACACATGCAATGTGAATTGTGGGGTGGAAGGAGAAAGAGGGTGAATTAAGGTTCCTCATACAGGCTTAGGTCTAAGTGTTTGCTAACAAGCAAACGCTTAACTTGGCAACATTAACAACACTCTTTTATGGTAGGTTTATATATTAGCAAGACGGAAGATGAATCACATTGCAGAAAGAAAGTCAAGCACTCAACAATGTTGAGAATTGGCTTGGCTGGTTAGGGAAATAAAGGGCCCTTCAATCAGGGAGTGAAGAGCTAATTGTCTCATTAGCTTATCTGCCTGGATTGTATTCCCCTGAGAAGAGGATGGGAGATGGAAAGGAGACAAATGAAATAAAATAAGCAGTCCTCTGAGACAGGGATTTTCCCTAAGAGTAAGGGGCTAGTGGCTGTACAACAGCATGTCTTGCTGCAAGAGCCCCAGCGGTTCGCTGCTTAGAGGTTGACCTTGGAATGCAGAGGGAAATACCCTGGAACAAAAGAGTAGAGGAGGGCTAAAGAAGCATGACTGGGGAGAACTCTTCTCTTTCTGGTTCAAGCTTCCCTGCCCCACTTTTTCTTCATGTGTTTTTAGCATCTTGATGTCATGGTACTATGGTTGTCATATTGAGAGGTATTTAGCAGACTTGAGAGAGCAGGCTAAAAGTAATACCTCTGGAACAATCCCAGAACCTCTTGGCAAAGCCATTGGGGATCAACCTGCACAGCTATATAGCATCCTGGGAACAATAGTCCCAGTGTGAAATTTCCACACTTCTATATATATATATAGCTTTAGGATTTACTATTCATATTTTGTGTGATCCTGCAAGATGTTCTAACACCACTTTAATACAAGGAAGCAATGTAACACAAGGGGCCTTTCCATCAATTTTAGAGTAAGATCTTTGCACCAGCAAGTTTATATTTGGCAAGACAAATCCTCTGTATTTTTTCATATCTACAAATCTACTTGCATGCTTCACATGACTTCTTGCCTTTTTTTTTCTTTTTCTTTTTTTCTTTTTCTCTTTTCATCTCGGAAAGGGACTATTTCTAGGGTTGCTTCAGAACTTCCAGAAAAGGTGTTGAATGCTGAATCACAAGATCTATTCTGCCAGTAGAACCAGCAGCAGTGTCTTTTGCTGTTGTGAAACTTCCTTGCAAATGCTCTGTTAAAATGGGAAGGAAGTGAATTTCAAGGGCTGTGCTGCTCTGCCTGTAAGTCCTGGGGCTTTGGGAAAAGGAGTTATCAGGAGATGAGTTCTAATCCAGCCCTTTGCCCAGCTTGGGAGGTTTGCTGAATACCAGTCTACTGAATTTAAGCTTGCTCCTGAGATAATACAGCATTAGTACCTGTGGGTATCATCTTATAAACTTATAGGGAAATACAGAAATAAAGGACTTTTAGTAGATACCAATAGCTCTAAGTCAGGTTTTCTATGAGTCAATGGATGCTGACTGCTGAGATAATTCTCCAACCTACATCTTTGCTGTGGAACCCAGAACTATATCCAAGACAAATGTTTCCAGACAGCTTCCTGGTATTATCCACCACAATCATTAAATAGCCCAGATCATCCTGAAATGAATGAAGATGTGGTTTCCTAAACCCTGGACTCAGTGATGTCTTGTAGTGTTGCATTGCTGAAATATCACCAGGAGGAGGATTGCCTCCAAAACATGACAATTGCAAAAAGAAAAACATATTTGAGAGAATCTCTTCTGTTTCTGGTTTGAAACACTTTCCTGGTTTAACTTTTAAATAGCTAAGAAATCAAGCTATTTCCCTTGATAAAAGATGATGAACTCCTTATTTGATGTGAAATTTGATGCTCTGTTATGGGATGGGAGGTATAACGTGGGGATCCATTCAAATCTGGGGTTTCTCACAGCAGGAAGTAATTTGCTGTCTAATTCCACCGATTTCATCAAGTCTGTAAAAGGCTTCAAGCCTTTCAACAGCTGGTTGCAAAAAATCCATCCAGAGATTGAGCAGTGCCTAAAAACATGACCACAGTCAAAGAAAAAGTCTTTTAGGATAAGGACTTGGGAGATTTTCTCAGAGACATCATCATCAGTCATTTTACTTACTGGGATCTGGTGCTCATGAAAGTTATGTTTTGAAAACCAAGATGGAACAGAAGACATGTCCACAAGGGAAGTTAGTGAGTACTAACTGCTTTGCCCCCTTTTCCCAGGCTGGCAGCCTCTCAGAGGAATACATACCTGTTTCTATGCCATCTGCTGTTTTCACTGTATTCTCCCTACCCATTTATGTGTCTGTTTCTGTCTCTCTAAATCCCTTTGCCTTTTCCAAAGAGGAAAATGTCATGATAACAGGGTGTGTGGGGGTAATACAGGCTTTTGGAGTCTGCAACCATATTGGGCTGTCATCCAGCCCACCACTGATCTCAGAGGAATGAATTCACCATCTGTAGAGTCCATGTCTCACTGCAACCATCTGTTGAGCTCCTCAGCCCACTTGCACTCTGAACAATGGCAGTGCCTTTCAGAAAACCTGTAGGAGATCATCCCTCCCTCCTTTAGGTGACACTCAGTGCACAGTGCTCTTCTGAAGATGAGTATCTGTGGTTCTGCCAGAGAGACAGCTTTTCACGGCAGCACTCTTTGTGCTCCTAATCTGAGCATTTTAAAGAGCATGAAGACCTGGGAATAGGTTCCTGAGACTCTGGGACTCCTAACTTTCTCATCATCTTTGGAACAATGAAGATCTTGTAAACAAAGTGCCCAGTTTACCATAGATAGATGGCTCTTCTCAACCTTCTGTTTGAGCAGGACAAAACAACATGAATATCACCAACATTAGCAAAGGTCTTGCTCTCCTTTACACAGAGAAGACATTACAGATGAAATGTTGGCAGCACCACACCACTGACTTCAAAGTGAAACTGATGCACAGGCTGCCTACTCTGTTATACCCTGGTCCATGCTCCAATTGGAATCATCTATTAATCGATCTCTTAATTCCTGCAAGGAGTCCTATTTACCTCTCATGCTGTAAACGGCCAGGCAGCAGTAGAGCAGAGCATAAGTACTCAGTGATCTCCAATGTCACAAATCTGGATATTGCACTTATTAAAAGGCTTAGTCTACCACACGCTTATGAAACGAGGTTATTCTTTCAGAGACTCTTTAGGGATGACTTCATTCAAACATGTATTTTCTAATTCATTACTGGAGTGACCAATCTGCTTCATAGAACCTTCATAGAGCTAAGTCAGAAAGTTAGCTCTGTTTGGTGATGGCTTCTCTCCAAAGGCAAAGACTTCATCTGGACCTGACACCAGAAAGCTGAATCCGTTTCAGACAGGGCTGCCTAATTCCCCTACTCCCTCATGTCATCTTGGCTTACCTCAGCTGCCTCCTCAGAGCTGCTGCCACTTCTAAAAGCACATGATCCCTGGGTTTGCAGGGTGTTCCCAGATATTGCTAGGTAATTCCTGGCTTCCTCCACTCCCACACACATCACTTGCCAGACTCTAAAGGAAGGAAGGAAGACTTCTCAATTAACATTTAAGAGAGACACTTGCCTTTATTTCACAAGAACAGGGATTTGCTCTTTTTGCCGTTATTCCACCACCTCTATCCTTTGGTGTAGTCAAAGTGGGAAGAACCTCTCTTTTTTATCATCTCCACTGCTGCTACCTAACCTTTGCAATCTGCATACCAGCCTCAGGGCAGCTGTCTTTCCAAATTCTGGTTTGGGAAATGAGGCCCTCACAGAAAATAACAGAGGGAAAAAACTCAGATATGAACTGAAACAGGGAAGGAAGATCTGTTGCCAGCCAGGAATAGGGCTTAGCTTGCAAAAGGAAGGGTGCCCTGATAGAGATGTCTTCTGCCACTGAATGCTACTGTAAACAGGAAAGTTTACAGTCAAAATGTTCTGTCAAAGAGCTGTCAGGGAGTCAGACAAATATTTAAAGAAGCAGATTTCCTCCTGAGGGGTGAAGAAATACTGCTCAGCACTTGACAGTGCAGCCTGGTAGCTCCAGCCCCCGGGACAAATATGCTTGCAGCCCCTGTATCCAAAGGTCAGTGAGAGAGGCCAAGGAGAGTAAAACAGGAAAAAAACAGCCAAATAATTCCTACATACAAGCAATCACGCATAGATGAGAGTCCTGTAGCTATGGTGTGTCTACATAGCAATAGACCCTTCTTTTTACAGTCTTTCTGGGGAAACAGGAGTGTGCACATAGAAGAGCTTCCCCTCTACCAGACACCATCTGCAGGGAGGCAAAGGTAGATCCAGAGATGCACCCAGAGGGCTGTTGGACATGCACCACTACCTTGGGAAGTACTCAGGGATGTTCCTATCAATTTACATGCAGATTTTTCCCAAGCCAGACAATGAAACACATACACTCTGAAGGGGTTTCTTCCTGTAGAGGAAGGAACTTAGTATAAACAAAGGGGTGGCATTTAATGTATCCAAAAGAAATGGGTTTCTAAACTTATCTGGGCAAGTAGGACAAAACAATTGGTCTCAACAGACCTGCCAGGTAAGTAAATTGCTCTGTATTTGATAAGCAGCTCATGCAGCCTAAGCAGCTGAAATCCAGGTCAAACCTACACCTATGCCCCTGGCTCAGAAATGCTGCTCAGAAATGCCCTTGTCTGCTTAGGACAGTGTGTGTGACCCAACCAACTAGCTGTCCAGGGAAGCAAAGAAAGGATGCTCACATGCTCTCCAAATGTTTTTTTTGCAAGAGATTTCCCTTCCCCTAGACATTTAATTGAACCTCATCCTTTCCCATTCCTTGCAAGAGAAACACTCTTGTGAGCCTGGGTTCTCTCCTCTGTGAGCATTTGCTGTGGGAAATTTAAATATTGTCCCCTTTGGCTATGCTGTCTGTGGAGATTAGTAATCTTCCCCCTTCCCTGCCTCCCCCCATGTGAAAGCCTGGTGCTCCAGCTCTTTCCAAGCCTCTGACCTAGTTCTCTCTGTCCCCAGGGACAGGCTATGCATCCAGGTCCATCCCATGCCAAAGGCTGGGCCAGCACAGGGGCAGGAGAGATGCTGCCTGTGGATGGGTAACACAGGCAGTAGCAGCAGCAGCAGCAGCAGCAACAACAGCACAGTGCACACAGATTGAAAGTGGATTTGAATATGGGCTCTTGAAAAATATGAGATAGTGTACAATATGTTTTCCTCGGTGCTGTAATGTATTTGAAACAGCTCACTTCCATCTCCTGCACTTTAATTAGCATGAAAATTGGCCAGTTCCACAATCCCTTTAAATACATACAGTGTGTTACCAAATATATTTCAAAAGCAGTTACACACAGGGAGGCCAGGGCCTGGGGGTGGGATACAAAGCACTACCCATTTTGATCCAACTCATTACTAACCTGCTTCATGGCCTCTGAGAAAACAGGCTGGTGGGTTTGGGTTCAGTTTTCGGTCGGCAAAAGTCACCAGAGAAAATCTAAGCACACCAAGCAGTACCTTTGGTCCTGGGCTGAGGGGCTACAATGAGAAGACAGGAAAAAAAACCCCTCAGCTGCTCATGTCCTGCTCTCTCCCTAACTTGGTGTAAGAGTGCGGAAGAAGCTGTCTGTTCAGGATGCTCTCTGGTCCTGGGGGATAGGTTACTCCATGATCCCCCAGCTGTTGCTCCAGCCAGCAGGACAGTCTCCAGAATATATCTATCTGCTAGAAGCACAACAAGAGACTGTTGCAGGAAGGAACTGCTATCAAATTTATTCTTGGTTTTTGTTAGGTAGTGAAAAACAACATATCTTGCCTAACCCCATACTCAGGCTGTCTCTAAGATTACAGTTTCCAGTTGCTCTAAAATGGCTGGTGGGTGGTTCACATGCACCTTTCCCCCCTTGTAATGTGCCCACAATTTTGTTGGCTTCCCCAGTGTGGGGGGCTACAAAGTGAACTGGGATTCCTGGATTTGCCGCACGAATATAGCTGTGCTGACAAAACTGAGAGGAGCACCACAGGCCTGGGCAGCCAAGAGCGTATGTCAGCCATCACAATCGCAGGGAGATGCTGTGCTTAAATGTTGCATGATGGCAGTCGTTCTATCAGATGATTTGTAGCTGGGATTCCCCTTTCTTTATGATACTCTAGAGACACTTCTGCTTGTGGATAAAACTCAATATTGTCTGTGCCTTTTCAAACTTGCTCTTGGTTCTACTTAGCGGTCACTCTATCTATCTCTAAGCCAGCCTTTTCCCCTTCCATGCACTCAAGAAATCCCTAGGTTAGTTATTTTTACCACCAGACTCCTTCCCCAACCCATGGTGTTGCACAGGGTGTCAGTGGCTTGCCTTGCCCCAGCTCATGAGAGGCTGAGAGGGATCCCTGATCCCCCTCAAGGATTGGAGAGAATACCCAGTTGGGGATGCTATGGACACTGTCTCCTCAATTGCATGTGGCAAGGAATAGGAACAATAAGGAGAAGGACAGACATTTTATTCTACCTGCTAGAAATTGTTCTCCCCAGTCTCCTTCTGGAACTGCCAAGGAGGAGAGGAAGAGATGGAGAAGGGCAAAGGAAGAGAGGTCTCAGGGAGACTTCCTGAAGCTGCTCGCACATGTCCCTGATCAGACAATTTCCACTGGGCCATGGAGACGCCCCAGCAATTTCCTCCTGAATTTTCCCAGTGCTTTCAGAGCCCAAGGATGGCAGAATTTATGCTTTGTTGGGATGGTAGGAGAAGACAGAATTTTGGGAGTCTTGGGGAGTCTTGCAACTCCCTGGTAGCATCACTATATGCAAATGGAGGTAATTTAATGGAAATGTATGTAATTTTATGCAGATTTAACAGCTATTGACTTTCTGTCACAAGATGTTGGCAGCTATGGTATTTGTTTGAGTCTTTTTCTTTCCCTTTTGAGCCTTTTTTTTTTTCCTTTTGAAACTTAAAAGACTTAAATATTCATGGAAACATTTCTATGAGTCACAGGGAGATAGTATATCAAGCTGAAAAGTTCAGATGTGTATCCAAACTTCCTCAAAGTGCTTTTGGGATAGTAAGTGGGATCTGAGAGTGGGCAGTTTTCAGATGCAGTCTGCAGAAAAGCCTTTTCCACCAGAACTTAAATCTGGGCTTATGGGTGACCCAGCAACTTTTCTAATAATAAATAAGGCTTGTTCTTGTTTAGTCAGAAAGCACCAGAGAAAATGTAAGTGGAAAAGCAAAGGAGAGATTGCTCCAAGTTTTACCACACAAGCAAGTCCCAGACAGGAAAGTGAGGGGTTTACCGTTGTTTTCTGCAGCTTTCTTTGTATTGCCTGGAGCTAAAGGTGCTTGCTTTCAAGGCACAGGATGGTAGATAAAAGAAAAGAAAGGATTTCATCACCCGACAACAAAACAGGTGTCAAAGCAGAGGTGTCATTCCTTGTTTATTTTATCCCTGGTGTATCTGTGGGGGTATGTTCCCTTCTCTGGAAGCTGTTGGGTAAATCCTGGACCTCTAAATGAATATGTTAGTGTAGGTGGCTTTGTGAAATTACAGGTGACCTATAAAACTATGACAGTGGCATGTTGCACCACTGCACGCCTGGTGCCACTTCTGCGACAGAGAGGTGGACTAGACAGTTCCCCACTTTCAGGGTGTTCTCCAAGAAAACACAGGGACATTGTGGGGTCACTCCCTTACTAGGGTGGAAAGGCTCGAATTTTATGGCCTTACAGGCTTGATGTCAAAGTCATATATTTTTAAGAGGTGATTTGAAGATGGCTCACACAAATTTTCTGAAACAGTAATAACAGAAAGGAGGTCTTTGCAGCCAGCTGAAATGATATGAGTTAATTTGTTCTCATCTGAATGGTTTTTTTAATGATGCTGGAGATATTATTCTGTTGTAAGACTAAACTATTAAGCATGTTTAGAACTCTTGCCTGAATTAGTATTTATCTGCTACCTAAACATAATGAAAAGTAAATCATGCACAGCTGGACCTTAATAAAGCCTGGGTTCACTATATCCTTCTCCTCTTCGTTAGAGTATCATGTATTGTCTGGCATAAACCTTGAGCTTAAATAAAAGGAAAGATTGTGTTTCTTTTTTTTAACCTCTTGATTCAAGAGATGTCTAAGCACACACACTGTAACATTTGTCCTCTTTTGACTTCCTAGCTGGTGAGACTTTTAAACAAGTTAAGAAATTTGCATCTCACACTGGGTTGACCCTGCCTGGACACCAGGCACCCACCAAAGCTGCTCTGTCACTCCCTTCTGCAACTGGACAGGGGAGAGAAAATATAACGAAATGTTGATGAATTGAGATAAGGACCAGGAGAGATCACTCATTGATTACTGTCATGGACAAAACAGACTGAGCTTGGGGATATTAATTGAATTTATTACTAAGAAGATCAGAGCAGGATAATGAAAAGTGAAATAGATCTTTGAAAACTTCTTGCCCCCATCCTTCCCTCCTTCCTGGGCTCTATCTCCTCCTCCTCAGTGGCACAGGGAGATGGCAAAGGGGGGTTACGGTCAGTTCACCACATGTTGTTTCTGCTGCTACTCAGGGAGGGGAGTCCCTTCCCCTGCTCTCAGTGGGGTCCCTCCCACAGGAGACAGTCCTCCAGTATGAGTCCCTCCCATGGGCAACATTTCCTCATAAACTGCTCCAACGTGGGTCACTTTTCCACACTGTGCAGTCCTTCAGACACAGGCTGCTCCAGTGCAGGTCTGTCAGAGAGTCACAAGTCCTACCAGGAAACCTGCTGTAGTGTGTGCTCCTCTCTCCACAGGTCTGCACAAGTGTGTTCCTGCCAGGAATCTGCTTCAGCACAGGCTTCCCATGGACTTAATAGCTTTCTTTCCAGTGTGGCTGTACTCCACGGGCTCCAGGTGGATGTCTGCGCTTCCATTGACCTCCATGGGTTGCAGGGGTACAGCTGTTCCACCATGGTCTGCACCACGGGCTGCAGGGAAACATCAGCTCTGCTGCATGGAGCACCTTGTCCCCCTCCTTCTCCACTGATCTTAGTGTCTGAAGAGTTGTTCATCTCACATATTCTCACTCTGCTCTTCTCTGTCTGCAGTTACATCTGTGCAAAAACTTTTTTTTTCTCTTTTACTTCTTAAACATATTACCACAGAGGCATTACCACCATCCCTGATTGTCTCAGCCTTGGCCATTGGTGGGTCTGTCTTGGAGCTGCCTGGCATTGGCTCTGCTGGACATGGGGGAAGCTTCTGGCAGCTTCTCACAGAAGCCAACCCGGTAGCCCCCTGCCCCTTCTACCAAAACCTGGCTGTACAAATCCAATACACATCTGGATCTGAACTTGAGACATTCTGATGCTAGGGGCAGACAGGTCTGTGGTGAATGGTGTTGTGGGTGGTATTAACTGCTAAGTTTGGACAGATAGCCTCTGCTTTCTGATGGAGGAAATTCTTTATTGTTTAACTTTTTAATAGACCTAAAATGTTCTAGCCATGAAAAACCTACCTTTCATAAAAGCTTGTAGTGTTTTATTTTTAATGTTTCCATTGCCATGGAAGTTGCCACAGAATTGACCTCCTGTCTTTGAATTGTTCCTTGTTTCAGTTTCATTTTTTAAAATACTTTTTCTGCCATCAAAAAAAAGCGAGAAAGAAATATCAGAATATCAGTTGAAAACAGTTCTCTATTCTAGTGTTTTCCAGAATACAGCTCAAGAAACAGTAGTTCTGAATGGCATGAATCTCATCACCTACCCTAATAAAGAGATAATTCTGAAGCCTGTTGATGTCATCTTCAACAGCTACTCTGCTTTTGCTTTTTTTTTTCCCTTTTCTTTTTTTTTTAAATGTCATCAAATCCTTTCTTTTTTGCTTAAGGTTAGCTGCAGCTGCCCACTTCCATCTGCAGAAACTCCTCACTTCCCAACATCCTGCCACACAATTCAAAAAATTGAATAAATCTAGTGTCGTATTGAAAATGTAAGGCCTATTTGTACCAATTATCCAGCCAGGCTACCATAATGCACCTTATATGATCCAAAGGTTTTGTGTGGTGTTTTCATACAAGTGATTAACAATAAGAATCTCCAATACAACAAATTGATTTGAATGCAAATGTCATCCACTTGAAAACACTTTTTTTTTTTGCCCCTCAAAAAAAAAAAATTATAGTTCTTGAAGCAGCAACCTGTTTTCTTGATACAAGTCAAACTTGAGACCTCTTGGCAGAGCTCCACTGTGGACACAGAATGTCTTCAGGAGCACAAAAGCCTTTTACACCTTTATGTCCAGCCATTGCTTGGGATAGGCTAACACAGAACACATCTGCAAGAGACAGGATCCCCAACACTACAGAGTACATGTGGGGAAGTGGAGAAATGTCTGTTTGAGAAGTGACTCAGAAGATACTATCAAAAGAGAAGGTAACAGCCAAAATAAAACCGCACACTCTGTGATAAAGACTGCTTGAAGCAGAAATGTCAGGGGTTTTGGTTTTTTATTTTTTTACCACTGTTCCTCTTGTCTGTATTTGAATACATGTTAGTGAATGTGGGTTATTTGTTTTAAAGTCTCTTTCTTCCTTATCAAAGGCTGTCTTCTGACTTCACTCTGTGTTTTTGCTGGAAAGCTGCATTTAGTAATGTAAATGTGATTCTTCCCTGTGGCAGCTGCAAATAGTGGCACAATTCTGTCTGTGCTTGCATCAGTAGCACATATTAGCACAGAAAGAGCGACTAATGAATGGAAGGGATGGCTCAGGGATTTGAACTGTGTTGTGCTCCCATCCTTTCAGCTATAGGACATCAGTTTGCACCCAGCACTGGATGAATTCCGATGTCTCAACTAGAGGAGCAGAGCAGGATAGCCCAAAGCTAGTAGAAGCAGGTGAGCAGAACATAAGAATTTGATCGATCTACTGAGCCTTAACAAGCCTGCGAGTAAACAGTATTCCTCTTTCCTAAGTTTTGGTATGAACACAGTTAAATGCAGTGCTAAGTTCCTTCCTTTCACATAGTTCCTTGGCATGCAATGAGATAATGGAATTTAAATGATGGACCCAGTCTATCAATCAGTTTTTGAAGCCTTATCTATTTGTTCTCTGCAGTTTCTTTAAAAAAACAGGCCTGTTGGATCTCACAGTTTTGGAGAAAACTCCCCTGTCTACCCCTATCCCTTTGCACCCTCCAATTTGTCCCATATCTCATGTGCTTTCAGCACAGCATCCTGCAATCTTGTCTTGCTCTACTCTGGGGTAAGATGATTTCACTGCATGGGACTGGGAAGCTGGACGGGGTGTTCCTTCTGTTATTGTGTCATTAGTATATACAAACATGTGCCCTGCTGCACCAGTGCAAGGCTTTCTATGGAGGCCACATGAAATTGGAACTATAGGCACTATGAAAGATACGAAAAGGCCTGTGAGAACCAGAGATTAAAGTGGTTAAAATTCCCTAGAGTAGTTTCTCTGCTTCTTCTTCCCAAGGGAAATCAAAGCCCCTGGGGTTGTTTTTTTTTGAGGCCTACACCTGACTATAAGAATTATGGGGGTTTTCTTTTCCCTCCAGTGGGGGAATGGAAACCTTACTATGAACCTATGATTAATCGCAACAAACCAGCAGCTCATGGCTAGAATTCTAACTATGGAATACACAAGCAATGCTTTTGTGATCAATCTGCAAGGGTGTTTGTTTTTTTTTTAAAAAGGGGAAAAAAAAGAGCCCTGCTAAGAATGTGTTGAGTATTTTCAAATAATGAGTACATTCGAGGAAATTTTGATTTTGCTCAGGGACCATCTGCAAGCAGAGAAAGGGACTAAATTCTTTCAGCAAATTACTGGCTGCAAATTATTTTCTCAGCACTAGTTATGAATGTTGTAACTGCACAGCTGAAAATGTATTATTAAGCTGAGAACTGGGGATTTAGGGACCGTAGATTGTGAATTCTTTTCCTTTAGATTTCCCTTTTAAGTGTTCCATGGCAAAAGAGACACCTTCAACTGGAACACCATGAGGTTCAAAAGGAGCACCACAAGGTAAAGTACCCCAATGTGATGGACAAGGATAAGATTTAGAGCATAGTCATGTGGGAGCACCTGCAGATATGTAAGCAGTAGAGTTTGGTTACAAAAATGAACTATCTGAGTTGCTGACGTAGGAAGATATTGTAAATATGATGGATTTGTAGAAAAACAATTTGATGTTTAGGATCTCAGTCAGTTGCTCAGCTCTGGGACTGCCATGGAGAGCAAAGCCCTTAGATGGATATTTCATCAAGGACTGGTCCAAAATCAGAGACAGAAGTGGAAGGTTTCTGTCTGGCTTCTGTGATGGGCAATCATTTCGTTTTGCCAAGGTGGGAAAGTGAGATAAATGTCTGAATTTCAAAATGGTCCACGGACCATCAGTATGTTGGAATTCACTTCCAGGTTGGATACAGTTGCATCACACAGGTGGGTGACAGCTGCCAACCCTGTGCCTGGTTTTGTGCTGACCATTGTTCCCAGAAGCACTCTGTGGTGAAATAAAACCTCTGACTGTGCACATTTAGGATTCAGTTTTTTGAAACATGAGCTTCACATGCAACTGAAATTAAACCCCTAATTTTTGAAAGATGTTTTCTATTAAAGAATATTCTGGGGAAATTATTTTGTGTGTGTATTTAACACGTGATTCAATATGTGTTTTATTTTGATGAAAATGAAGTATCTTTCATTTAAACTGTTTCTTTTTCTGTTATATAATATGCCACAGAATACATTCTCCAGAATTATCTAATGAAAAATAATCTTATGAGGGAAAGCCAGAGATATTTTCCCCCACTCCTTGGTTCCCCCAAGAAATTCTGACTAAATGGACGTAATTTCATGTCACATTTTTATTTCAGTGGAACAGCAAGGCCAGCTGTATTAAGCCTTGTAATCACCACTTACTCACTTTATTGTAAAAAAAAAAAATCAGATTGCATGTTGTGAAATAATCCCATTATACTTCAGTTAATTGAATCCAGGAATACTTTAATCAAGCTAGATGTAGACCAAAATGCCTGCTTGAAGACTTCAGAGATGTTCAGATCTCAATACAAATTTTGCAGATTAGTTTGAGCATTGGAACATCATTTCCAACTCATGAAACTTTGGCTGAGCCCTGATGAGTAAGGAAATGGAGGCAAAACTATTTCACCTGTCTCACGTGTGGTTCCTCTGCCTTCCTTTGTTCTATGTGGTCTGTCTACCATCGGGGACAAGTGCCTGGGCTTGCCATAAGACATCAGACTCATCACTCACTTCTTAACCTAAACAGGTCTGAACAGGTCTCCTTCCTCTTTTGGAGTGATAGTTGATTTCAGACTGAAACATTGAAATGTGATCCAAAATCCAAAATTAAGACTAGTTTGTAGTCCTGTGTGGGTGATGGAGAGAATTACCAGAGACATTCCAAGGACTGCTAGTTCTGTGTGAGATGCAAGAGTTGGGAATTATGTTAAAATGGAACTCAGCAAGTTATACAAAAAGTTTTTTATTTGAACTCCTGGCATTTACTACCCATCATCCCCAGGCTCCCCAAAAATTCAAAATACCTTTCACCTTTTCTTTTCTTTTCTTTTCTTTTCTTTTCTTTTCTTTTCTTTTCTTTTCTTTTCTTTTCTTTTCTTTTCTTTTCTTTTCTTTTCTTTTCTTTTCTTTTCTTTTCTTTTCTTTTCTTTTCTCTTTGACTTCTCTTTTCATGCTCCCTCTCCCTTCTCCATTTCTTCCTTGATTTCTTGCAGAAATGGACCACTGAATTTCTTTCCTCCCTACACTGGATTTCAAGTGCTGAGAGGCTTCTGATCCATGAAAGACTCATGGTAGGAGGTCATTTACTGAGACACATATAATGTTGACACTAATAATAGTTTCTCCATGGCTTTGAAGAAAAGAATATCCTTTCTGGGACCTTACTTCCACACTAGAAAGTGCCTTTACTCCTGTGAAACAATGTAGAGTCTCCCAAAAGAGTGAAGAAGAGGCAGAAACTGAAAGAATCAAGTGAAACCATGTGAACATGTTGGGAAGAGTAGGAAGAGAGAGGACGAAGGAATGAGAGCAGTCATAGAATCACAGAATATGCTGAGTTAGAAGGGACCCACAAGGATCATCAAGTCCAACTCTTAGCCCTGCACAGGACCACCCTCAAGAATCACACTAGGTGCCTGAGACTATCGTCCAAACCCTTTCTGGACTTTGTCAGGCTTGGTGCTGCCCTGGGGAGCCAGTTCCAGTGCCCAAACACCCTCTGGGTGAAAAGCCTTTTTCTAATATCCAACCTACACCTCCCCTGACACAACTTCAGGTCATTCCCTCAGGTTCTGTCACTGGTCACCACAGAGCAGAGATCAGTGCCTCCCTCCTCTTCCCCTCACAAGAAGTTGTAACTGAAGTGAGGTCTCCCCTCACTCTCCTCTTCTCCAGGCTGAACAGACCAAGTGATCTCAGCTGCTCCTCATACAGCTTCCTCTCAAGGCCCTTCACCCCCTTTGTTGACCTCATTTGGATGCTCTCTCATGGCTTAACATCTTTTTTATAGTGTGGTGACCAAAACTACACACAATATTCAAGATGAGGCCACACCAGTGCAGAGTAGAATCATGGAGGCAGAGGGACTTTGGAAGCAAGGGGAAAAGGGGGAAAAGTTATGGGAAACATCAAAAAAGAAAGGGGGAAAAGGTAACAGCATGTGGGCACAGAAAATTAATGTAGAATATGAAGAGAAAGCAAAGGGGTGTGTGTATGTGTGGAGAGAGAGATTAAAAGAGGCATATCAGAAAGAAGTGAAGTTGTCTAACATACAGAGATGGGAAGTGACATGTTTGTTTGAATTCTGGGGCTGCTCAGCCCGGCTGCACTCTGGTTTCTGCCTTTGATCAGCTGCATGGCAGGCTGGTGTCAGATCAGAAAGCAAATGAGATGATAAAGCAGCTGAAGCTGCAGTGAGTTTAACAGCAGCAGAGTGGCAGGGAGTGGGAGGGAGGAACTGTTGAACGAAGTGAATGCTCCCTGTGCTTTAATTCACAGAGTCCTGGCAGTGAATGCAGCTGCCTCCTCTGCTGAGAGGTTGTGAATGGCCATAGGAAGAAGAAGCTCCCTTGCAGTGGTCACACAGAAAGGTCCTGTCTCTATGGGCTGGTACCATTGTCAGCAGTGCTCCTGACAACTCTAAATCTGGTTGAAGCATCAAAGAGGGTTAGTGGGCTGACTGAGTGATTAAAAATATCAATGCCTACTTTAGCTCTGCTTGCTTTCCAGCTTTTGGGTTTGCTGTGGCTGGCAGGAATGCAGGCAACTGTGAGAAGCTTTCCTGTGGTTGGCATTTATGAGTTAGGAGTAAATGGACAGAAAAGGGAGCCTTTGCTCAGGAGAGATACAGTGACTGTCTCACTGACCGCCTCGGGATGTCACTAGGGTTGACACTGTGTTGGGAAACCCTGCTGCTTTGGGAAGGGAGAAGTGCAAATTATTGATCTGTGGGTGGGAATGCAGGACTGTAGAGGAAAAACAGAAAGGACAAGTATCCCCAGCAGGCAGCTTGATTCAGCCACACACTGATTGCATTGCCATTTTCTGTAACTGCTTGTGCAGTGTCCAAGCAGAAGACTTGGAGACAGGGCCCAGGTCTGGGATGGAGTCAGTAGAGTTAATGGGAATTGCATGGGGATGCAAGTGGTGTTTTCTGCAAGGTGAAGTGTGGGTGTTTTATTGATCAGGGTTCTGAGCATTCTTGTTTGACAAAGTGTAAGGTGCCCAGAAGGCATTACTGTACTTGTCCATCCCTTTCCTCCAGTTTCTCTCCCTTTTCTTTCTTAATACCCTTGGATGGACTACATAAAGGTGATCCATGAGAATATAAGCCCTGTTGCAATGAGACTCACAAAGACCTACTCACAGCTGGAATGGAGATGCATGGCTGTGGAAAGAAGATGCTAGGAATTAGGGCTGCTTGTTCCACAAGATTCTTTCTCACCTTGGAAAACCCTTGTCTCTTCTCACATGGGGAGGGCAGGCACCTGTCCTAGCATTGTTAATGATACACCAGACAGCTGTTTTGAGAGCAGATAGCTTCATATCTCTCCCTCATATTTCCCAACTTATAAAATGGAGTTTAGATTTCCTATCTTTGTTCCTCTGCAGAGGATGACATTGCTTCCTTTTCCTGGTCACAGAGTATATTCCAGGAAAATCGTGTCCTGATTCAGGAATTCAAGTACTCTAAACACTTTCTGGCACAGATGCTGGGTTTTTGACAGCTCCATCATGCCATTCCCAGAGTGAGGATTTCTACAGCGATGTTTCGGGGGTGGAGGTTGAAAGAAGTTTAGGATATCACAGAACTAATTAAATGCAAACTAGGCTGCCTGCAGAAAGCTGTGCATGCTGGTTGCTATGTTTCTGGCAGGAACAGACTGGGAGAAGGGGGGCTGAGGGCGTGCTGTTTGTTTTTTCTGTTCAAAATGAAGATACCGACAAAGTTCTGGTTACTCACCAGCATTTGTAAGGTAAATGAAACACGACTTCTTGCAGCCATAAAAATAAGAAAAGTAAGAAGAGGAGGTACAGTTAGAATGGATGAATGCATGGATAGATTAAATAGAAAAGGGGAGTAGGGGATTGTTTCTGTTTGGTTTTGTACATTCTTATCGCTGCATTGACACACACTTTGCCTTCTAGATCATCCCCAAATAATACTGAGGTTTTATGTTCTCCATTCAAAAGAGTTCCTTGTAAATTATCTTGAAATAGAAACCTTCAGAGCACTTGAGGCTTGACAGAAACCTGCCCTGTGCACATGTCTCCCCAAAAGCAGTGGAGAAATTCACAGGGGCCAACAGGACTTGGTTTCTTTCTTGAGGGGAGAACTAAAAGAACTAAATGAACATGCAAACACATATGCATTCAGACTCTCAGAATCTGTCCTTATTTCATTAGTCCTATGCGGATAATCAGAGGACATGTTAAGCACAGCTTTCAGATGCTTCACCTGAGCAACACTTGGGGGATAATTAAGGACTTGCCTGAGAGAGCAAAGAAAGAGGCAGAAGAAAAAATGAAGGACTTTGAAAAGGGAGTGAATAAGCTAATTGGGATCACTTCAAGAGTGAAGTTGGCTTTGAAGAACACCCACTGAAGGTGTTCAACTTGCTGGAATGAATGCATTACTCAAACACCCATGTGGAAATCAATATTAAACTACCTAGGGCTGCTTTCATGTAAACCCCTAGGAAAAAGAGACCAGATTAGATCAGAGAAGGGGGCTTCAGTGATGCCATGACATGCCTTAGACTTCATCCTGGATCTTGGAACAACTTGGCTGGTGACAGAGGCCAGAGGGAACAACAACCATCAGAGGCAGCACAGGATAAGGAAGGAGTTGCAGGCACCTCTCAGTCAAGTATTACACTCAGGATATCCAGTCAAACACAGGACAAGTCAGAGCTGTGCCAGATGGTTTGAGATCGATGAGAGTGGCAGCTATAAATGTGGGGAAGAGGGTGCCAGGTGTACTGAATAAGGATGGCCAGGATGATTTAGAGACAATGTGCCACCTGTCATGAGCAAGGGATGTCCAGCCAGCTGGCAACCTCTGCCATGACATCTCAATGCACATGTGTTAGAGGGTGAGCACTTTATGCTGGTGGTGAGGCAGGATGGTATGCCAGCAGGCAGGGTTGTCTGAAAAATCGTCCAAGTGCAAGCAGGATGTGCTGGCACACAGCAGCTGACCTCACAGTGCTGAGGAGGTGAGAGCATTGATACAAGGCAAGGACAGGTTGACAGTACAGAACTTTACTCAGGAAGAGTTTTATTGCCTCCTCTTGCTCCTTTTGCCACATAGCTGGCACTGCCTCAGTTTCCAGACCATAGTCCCAGGTCCGTGCTTCCCCTTCCATCGCTGACTGCAGCCTTTTCCTTACAATGTGAGCAGTGGCAGTGACCCAGCAGGGAATTGGGAGCCCAGAAAACAGAGAGAATAGAGTGGTTTAAACTCATGGTTGGCATGTCCAAATGGTCGAGGGCATTGACACAGCTGCAAAGGGCTTCTGGACACATGGAGAAAGTGTTACATTGGCACAAGACATTACAGAGGGTGGGAGCATTTCAGAAGAGCACAATGTCTCCTGCCTTCCCTGAAGTCTCTAGCAGAGAAGGAAGGTAGTAAACTCTCTGATGCTCCCCACCTGGCAAAGGCTGCACCCATTGCACAGCCTGGAGCCAGCCCCTTCCTGCTGGAAGCCTCTTTCCCTTAATGATAGTGCACTGCTCTAACAAACGACAATTTCTGTGACAGCACAAAATAAATGGGGAACACTCTCAATCTGAAGTTTGTATTGAATTAAATATTACAGCATTGATTGGGTTATTCATTTAGCATCTCACTCAATAAACATCTCTTGCAGTGCATGTTTCTCCATTTATCTTACCTTGTCGTGGAACCTGTGCTTACCCACCATGCTTGGCACTGCTGCCTGGCTGAGGCGGGGGAGGAGGGAGGATGCATGGCCCAGGAAAGCTTAGTTCAGCATTTCTTCCAAAGAGGGAGAGCTCTGCTTGAGAGTCACAAAATAGACCGGAGCTCTGGCCTGTGGAGGAGAGAGGTGCTTGCTTCTCTCAGAGCTGGATAAAGTCAGCACAGGTTTCCAGGTTCTCTGCTGAGCTGTGACTCAAGCTCAAAACTCAGGACAACTGAGTCACCAGGAAAGCAAATAACAAAGAAAGCTAGAACAGAGCTGAAGGCTTATCTATAACCTGTGCACATGTTTCTCTAGGGACTCTTATTTTAATGCCCCAAGTAACTCATTTTTGTGGCTAGAAGAGAGCAAAGACTAGCCTGATCCTGTTACTTAATCAGCAATATTACAAGAGGACCAGAGTTATTTTAAACTTCACCCCTTAGAAAACACTTGCGAAGCTAGAAAGCCCCATAAAAATGTCAATGCAAATGCAAACGCTCAGTGATTTGGGTATAGGCAGTGAATCCTAGGCACAGAATGGACATAGCCTGTTAAATGCTTGGCAGGCTTTCGGGTTCCATAAGTAATCCAGGAGCCATTCTGGAAGATGGAATGCAATTACTAGGACTAGTTGATACCAATTTATTTAGTGAATTTGCTCTATTCTGCTCAAGATCTGATCACGGCTGCCCAAATTTGTTTGTTGTTTGTACTTGTTCATTGAATTATTTGTGCAGGTAAATTATAGCCTATTAATCATGTTTATTATGACAGTGCCTAGGGATTGACTGAGAATGCACCCCCTCTGCCTGTTTTCTGGGTAGTGTGCAAAGACAGAATAATAGGCAATCCCTGGCCTCATTTATGTTTGAATTGAGTGCTTTGATTATTCACTATTTGTCAGTTGTTGGCCATTTAAGTTGTTTAGCATTCTTTATTTTCCTTAAACCTGGCAACATAAGCTCTTCAAGTAAGAATTAAATGTTACAAACAAATAACTGGAGCTTTGGTTTTCTTGGAAGGTAGGTGGTGGGTTGGGACAGTGGAGGTGAGAAAATTGACTAAGAAGAGAGAACGAACAGCTGGACCCCAATTTTTCCAAGTAGCTGCTTGCCTTGCTAAGTGGGGGAGTGGGAGACCTGTATGCAGTAATGACCTCGTGTTCTTTGTTCTCCTGTCATGCTCTTTTGTTGCATTTAGCTGTCTAAGAATAATCCAGTATGTTGTAGCTTAAGATGGATTCCTATTTGGTTATTTAAATAAAGAGACTCAGACTGGTGTCTCATCGTCAGCTCAGCTCTCCCCTTTCAGCTACAACATTCTGCTCTTCAGTCAATGATGTGACTGCTTGGTAGTACAGATCTTCTGGGACACTCTTCGCTGTGTAAGCTAGGGCTCCTGTATGTGTCTGAAGATGTGCCCTTCCCAGCAATAAGACATGTTGCTACAGCATCTGAAGGTTTCATAAAGCCATTCTTCTGTCTGTTGTCCTCCCTGCCTCCAAAACTAGTTGCAACTGAATCTTTTCCTGAAGTCTTCTTTCTGAAGTGACCCTCCAACTTTCCATCATGTTACACCCTTTGTGTTCTCTGTTACCCACCCCTCTTTGTTATTTTCTTCCTTTTCCATGCCTATTTTATTTACTGCTCAGCACCTTTTAAACATGGACATACAAATCCGTGCCCTGAACTTGATTAAATGTTCTTTTTGTTTGTTTGTTTTTTCCAGTGAGTAATTTAATTTCATCTTGATCAGATGAAAATTCTTGAACTGAAATTCTTCTGAACGTCAAAGAAGACCAAAAAGGTTAAACCAAACCCATGTCTAGGGACCTCCTGTTCACCACAGTTTTTCACATAAAGCTGACCTCAGACAAGATTTTCTGCCAATAAAGGATAAAAATGAAAAACTTTTCCACTTAACATTTTAAATGGAATCTCCACTTTCCACCTACACCACCACACTACAAATATTTTTCCTCAGCCTTGTCAAGTTAAAACTTAATATGCTGCTATAGCACAGTTGTTTAGAACATAGTGCTAGTAACACCAAGGTTGCAGGTTTGATCCTGGTATGGGTCATTCCCTTAAGAGCTGGACTTGGTGATCCTTGTGGGTCCCTTCCAGCTCAGAGTGTTCTCTGTGTGTGTAAAAATGGCAAGTGCAGTTCTTCAGTTCCTCATCTTATGACTCATTTCTAAACAAGACTCCCACAGGAGAATGGGGTAATGTTCAACCCCAACATGGCCCTGCAGCAGCTTCCAAGACATAACGCTGCTTTTTTGACTTAATTTCTGTCTTAAATTTCAGTTAGTGAAAATCCCAGGGTTCAGTTCAAGGAAAACAAACAGTCTCAATGGGTGTTTTTGATCCAGATGTTATTAAGACCTTTGACAACCTCTTGTATTCAACACTAGAATTCTGCTGGGTATAGAGGTCAGATCCTTAAAGCTTATATTGTCCTTAGGTTTTATTCTTCTCTTCCCCTCTTTTACTCTGATATACAATTGACCACAGTGAAGCTTTCTTTGACAGTTTGCTCATGCTCATTATTTATCTCCCCTCCCATGCCTTTCAGCACCCCAGTTTCTTTTCTGGATAAACAGTGATCTTCAGGGAAAGCAGAGAATTGGAGCTGAGAGGGAGGATTAGTCCCAGAGTATGCCATGATCAGCTGAGTTCTCAGTTTGAAATTCTGGGCTGCATTCCCTAGTGGACTTGAAATAACTGTAGGTATGGAAGCTTGACTATAATGCATTGTGGTTTAAATCTTTTTGTGTTCACGAACCAGGAGTCGCCGTAGCTACATGACACAATGAAATGTGCACACTGAAATGAGTAAGTGCTCTTTGTCTGGAGAGGGAATAGAAGCATTTCAAATTATCCCTTTGAAGAATAGTTCTTCCTGGTGCTCATTTGATTTTGTTATACATATACAAAGTATTCAAGCTAAATGTCTTTGCTAGCTCAATTACTACAGTTTACTTACCAAGGCTCTGTTAAATGCTTTCAAGCACAAGTCCCTTCTCTACTATTAAAGACACTTTCCATTTCTGTGATACTGTATTAAGCTTCACTCTTCCACTCCCTAGTGGACTTTGGCTTGTAACTGGATCCTAATACATCCTATTATACAAACCAAAGTGATCAGGCAGAGCTGTGCTGCAGAAGAACTTTTAGAATCCACTGTTCTACATTTCTCAAAGCAGTCAATTTGGTGCCACTCCTCATTTCCCAAATTTTCCCCAAAGTCAGACATATGCCTGGTTATTTTATCTGACACCAGATTTTCCACTCGTTCACTGCATCATGGTTAACATGGTGGCTGGGATGAGGAAAAACACAGTACAGGCTCATCTAAGGAGCATCTCTGACCCAGTTACTATCCAAGCTTTTGATCCTTTGCTCTCAGGTAATACCACCAGCAGTCAAGTGGACAATCAGCTGTAGTTGTGAGGGAATATTGACAATAGAAGAAAAGGAGAATTCCAAATTCTCCTGAGTCTGTGACAGAGCCCTCCTCTAACATCTCTGGCCATTCCTCCCCTGTGTGAAGAAGAATGAAACTATATCCCTTGCTGCCCAACAAATCTCTGTTGCAGTTTCCCTCGGCACCAACTTTTTCATCAGCCCATGACTCAGAGTGTTAGCTGTTTGCAAACACACTGTTACCCACGTGATTGCTCACAATCATCCCAAGAGCATACCCACATATCCCACAGGTGCTTCACCTATTAGGTATATTAAAAAAAAAAATCAGATGGAAATTTATGCAGGTAAAGTCACTATACACTGTACTGTGTCTCAGAAAAATCCATTAATGAGAACTGGGCTGCAATATGACTGTAATGACTAACCACAGTAGAGGGAAAACAGTAGACACAGTATAATACAGGTAAATTGCTTAGTCTATGCTTCCTAAAATACATTTTTCCTATGTGGAGGCCCTCCACATTTTCTAAAGCGTGGGCCACCTCCTACTTGAGAAGCTGCCTTACAAATGCCTCCCCTTCCATTCAGAACCACGGGGGATGTGTTTCTTCTCATCGACAATGTAATAATACCCCTGCGACAGCTCCAGCGATCATATGCTGACGATATTTTGTGTATCGTTAACATCTTTAAATGTGATTTAGCAGCTGGAAACAAGGAAGAGAAGCTGGAACCACAAGACCATCAGATCTGCATCGCCTGTGCTTAACATCTGTGAGCTCAGAACTGGAGGGAAGAAAGAGATTCTCACTGCTAAATTCTGCCATAAGACAAATGAGGGGCTGTGTTAGATGAAATTTCCCTTTTCTACATGCAACTGAATACTACCTGCCTGTGCAGAGGTATCCCAAAGTCACCAAATAAACAAATAAATAAATAAAGTAAACTACATAATGTCTACTTGGAAAGAGAAATATGTCCTGTTTGTAATGCAGACTAGATACATTTGCCATGTAAGTTCCTCTGAAACACTTCAAGAGGCAAAGAGTCTCTTATCTGAAGAAAAACTCCAGACTACACCTTAGACAATATAAGGCAGATCATGGCATCCTTTTCAGGGAAGCCCAGAAACAAAATAGAAATATTCCCTGAAAAATCTGGGCAAAAAATCCAGTTTGACCAGAAAATCATTCATTCTGTCAGCAAACAAGTAGAAAAGATTAACTTCTTAATGTGGAACTTGGGCCGCCTTAATAATTTCCTCTTTTGTCTATGTCATCCTATAAAACTGTGGTAATCCAGTAGATGGAGAATGTTTCAAGGGAGCCTCCAACTGAAATTGCTGGTAGCAGTCCCCTGACCTCTGAGATCCTCCTACTTGCACTACGTGTGTCCTCCACAGCATTTTCCAGATGCCTTCAGGAGGGAGGCACATCTGCTCCCTTACTTTGATGCAGCAAGTGAGGTGAGAGCACCACAAAGAAGTACCACTCTGGAAACTGCAGCCTTCAGCTGCAAACAGTCAAACACACTGCACGCTGTACAGGATGGCAGGGAAGCCTGAAGCGTGGTTCCACACTGGGCTGAACCAGCATTTGGGATCTTTGTACTTGAATGGCAGAAATGCCAGTCGCACAGTGGCAAGCTGCTGATACAGTGCAAATCCACACTGATAATCAGGGCACGTAGATGGGGAAAATGTTTCTGCAGGCTTTGCACTGGAATGGGGATTGCCTACAAATGCTCTTTTAATATTAAACCAGCTCATTTGGTGTCCTGTTTTCTCATAAGTGCCATGAGACAGGCATGAACCCCTTATTGCATACACAAGAGATGTGCCTCCATGTGCCAGTGCCTGGTTCAGAACATATTTACTGAAAGGATGCATGCACACAACTTGAAACACTGCAGCATTATCCCTGCTCTCTACTAGCAGCAGTCTGGAAAACCTAAATCTGAGAGGCAGGGAGGCAGCTTTTATTTTTACTGATGTAGCAACATGAAGGCGTTTGTGATGGTGGGGAAACTGTGCCTTAGGTTTGCTGAGGCTTTATGGCATTGCGTTCATAAAAAAAGCCTACACAGGTGGGTACTAATCCGTAGTAGATATACTGGTATAAATTACCCAGGCAGAAGGAAATCTCACTTATTCATGCTTCCTTCAAATTGCACTGCCAATTTTCAACCCTAGTCTTCCTGTCAGCTATTTGATATGCCCAGAGTTCTTGGTTTTTCAACCCATTGTCAAGCATGAACACTGACAGAAAGGCACAAATTCATCTCCAGCCAGAGGGTTTGCTCTCCACAGTGGGAAGGCAGGTGACGGTGAAAATGAGCTAGATTCCCATGCAAATGATGAGCAAGGCAGGGAGACAGCAGGTCCTGTGAATTCCATGCCCAAGCCCTTCCCTCTCATCCTGAGGACCATCAGTAAGGAGGCAGTTTAGCCAATACATATTTTCCTCTTTAGTACATAATGGTAACCTGTATAAAAGGTTTGAATTACAAAGCAGGCTCACCCAGCACATTCTCTGAGCAATGACTGCCATTTGTGTCAAGAAAATAAAGAAGGAGAGAGCAGGCTGGCGCACATGGGCAGGAGTGACTGAGAGTAAGGCAGAGTGTCGATTGAGGCAGCAAGCTGGAAGTGAGAGGCTTATCCTGCCAAAACAAAATTAAGAAAAGCCACAACGACAAAGGAAATTTGATTAAAAAAAAAAAAGAAAAAAAAGTAGATTGTTATTATTGGAAAGTCGAGTGCTTTGTTCCAGCAACAAAGCAATATCGCTCACAAAAGCCTAATAAGTATTGCTTCTCTTTCCCTTTCCTGCGGCTTCTTGCCTGCCTTGCCATTCCCCACAGCCAGCTGGTAAACCAGGGCCAGTGGAGGTGTAGAAGGCATGGGAGTGGGCTGTGGGGTGGGAGAGCTGTGGGGCTGAGGCAGTGAGCATCCCTCTATAACTCTGCAAGGACCATATCCTTCCTCTCCTGTTGTATCTCTCAATCAACATCTTTCTCTTTCCTGCTCCTCTGGTGCCCTTCTCTGTCCTTCTCTGCATCTTTCCCTCCCTCCTTCCCTCTCTTCTCCTGCCTCACCCTATTTTTCCCTTTCTCTGGCTCCTTTGTCTTCTCTCCCTTTTCCTCTTCCCTGTCACTCAGCTGCACCTCTCTTTTCCCCACTTCCCTCTCCCCCTCTCTCTCCCTAGCTGTGCTGGGTTACTAATGTGCAGTAATGGTATGGCTGGAAAGTCATTTGTGCTCCCCTTCTCTTTATTTTTTTCCTGCAGTATTATTAAAACTGTTCCATCACTGGCTGTAATGGGAGCGTCTGTATTTTCTCCCTCTCCTGTATCCCTGACATGACATAATGCCTGCCCTCACCAAGACGCTATAACACCGAGGTAATTGAAACATAACTCACCGTAAATTACAGGCCGTTGTTCCAGGCAGGGACCCGGCCATGCTTCCTGGAGCTCATTCCAACTGGAAGCTAAACATTACTTGAAAAGGGATGCTTAAGCAAAACAAAGCCATTTAAAGAGCAACACAAACATGGAGAGGGAGGGGAGAACAGGACTTGGGCTCTCCTGGGAAGGTGGCATCCCACCTGTGTGGCAGCTGGTGGGGCCACAGAGTCAGCAGGTACTTGAGGTGACGTCTCTGTGGTCTGTGCATACCATGTCAGGGGGACCTGCACTCAGGTGAGCTTGCAGAAGGAAGTGTCGGCATCAAATAAGCATCTCTGTTAGCAGAGAGGCTGAGGACAGAGCAGGCCATGCAAATGACTCCTTAGCTAAAAAGTGCCTCAGACAAGTCAGAGGTGCAAGACTCCGATGGGATGCCTGCAGAATCAATGTGCTTTAATGCCCAACACAGATGTGGTAATCTAGGCTCTGTCCATCCCTATGGGATCTGTGTTCTTTTCCTTGACAGTGATAAGACTGCGACCTCCAAAATTACCAAATCAATGTGGGCTGCAGGATCCTAAATGCTGCAGAGGACATCCCTCCCAACCCATTCTAAACCTATCAACAGATATCTGTATTCAGAACTGAGTATTTGCTGATCCTGAGACCTGAAAGACCTTGGGCTCTTGGAATTTCATGGTTTTAGATCCAGATATCCCAGTCATCTCTTGAATAACCCCAGGTAAGTCACTTCACTTTCCTCTGCACCTCAGTTTCCCATTCTGCAACAGAGGGAACGAAACCGTATCTTCCTTTGTCAAGCAGCCAGTGACCTGTGATAGAACAATGAGCGATTGCTTTACACTGAAAGACAGTAGATTTAGATTGGACATTAGGAAGCAATTCTTTACTGTGAGGGTGGTGAGACACTGGAACAGGTTGCCCAGAGAAGCCATGGATGCTCCATCCCTGGAAGTGTTCAAGGCCAGGCTGGATGGGGCTTTGAGCAATCTGATCTAGTGGAAGGTGTTCCTGCCCATGGCAGTGGGGGTGGAACTAAGGGATCTTTAAGGTCCCTTCCAACCCAAAGCATTCTATTATTCTATGTCCCAATGATGTACCAAAAGTATATGACAGTGAGAGAGAAGTGATTACCCCACTGCTCATGTCAGGAGCGTGAGCTGCTAGGAGACATCATTTTGCAGTCAGAAGATAGACCTGAAAATCATGGCCCCTGGGTTTTGTTTTTGGCTCTTGCTTTGTCTGGTTCTGCACCCAACAGCAAGTCCCAAAAATCAGCAACCCCTCCACCCTATAGTATCACCCAGAGAACTGGCAGTGTTTGGGTGTGTTCTGTCATCTCTTGAATTGTGGGAAATATTGAACAAAATCCAGAAAACCCAGAATGCGCAGTGATTTTTCTGTAGTAACGGAAGGGAGTATTTGGAAACTTTGAAAAGGTCAGGATTAGACAGAACAGCCTATCTCTCACAGGCACAAATTGGGGTCTGCCCAGGGCCTTTCCATTCATTGTCAGTGGACACTGTGGCCCAAATTTGTGCCATGGTGTCATGTGGCTGGTGTCATAGGAATAACAGAGTCTTGTGAGAAAGAGCCCTCAGTGCAGTGCTTCACATAATACAAAGGACTCTATTTTAGGGAACGAGATTTACTATTTGTCCAGGATGAAATGGCAAAAACTCAGGGACCTATGACCTTATGACTGCTTCTGTTTTCCCTGGAGACCTTCAGAGTCAAAACTATCACAGTCAGCAACCTAGCAACAGCTGTACAGTGCCCTGGAAAAGCCCATGGATCCCCTTTAAGGGATGGCTTTCTGGCAGTCAGGGACAAGACCCTTCAGCATGAGGTTGTGTGGTGGGTGGGTCCACCAGGGCTGTATGTTGCACATGATGCCTGGGCTTGCAAGCCATGACTTCAGAGCCACAGGTGACAGGCAGCACAGCTGCAGAAATGAAGTCTTGGTAGAAGCTGCTTTGTAGTGTTAAGTGATGTGTGTCTGAAGCACTTCTGGCAATACACAGTGGACTTGCTTCTGAGGTCATAAGCCTGCTCTACGGGTGCCCCTTGCTCCTGCTCAACGTCTGCACTTCTGGTGTTCACCCATATGGAAGCAGGAGAAGCCAAGGAGTAGTGCAGGGCAACAAAACATTGTGTGGAGAGTATTGCAAGAGGCTGTACCCTCTGTTTTCTGGCATGCCATGAGTTAGCATCTGAAGCAGGTCCCATACCATCTGCTTGGGCAGTTGCAGCAACAGCAGTGTAGAGGTGTCATAGATGTGTGGTGTCCCACTCCTTGCTTTTCCTGGTGCCTGCTTGGAGCTGATTGCTTTCTCTTAGGCTTGCCACATGCCTCTTGAAAGTGTTTCCATCAACCCTCTTACCGTAGCTAAGGTTTCAGCAATCTCACCCCTCCTCTCTTCGCCATTATTGGTTTATCTTTGTCCACTGGCAAAGTTCCCGAGCAATTCAACAATAACAGTTGTTTCCCTGTGGCTGAAAAAGTCATCTCTAGCACTGGCTGTTATTGATCATCTTACAGGAACTGGACATTTTCTTTTCCTTTCCCATTTTTTAAAATACATATTTTGAGTTTCAGTCAATTTTAGTGCTCATGAAAGTGAAAGACTGATGGTGTTGACTGAAGCTAAACTTAGCTTTATACGGCTTCTCCCATGCACACATCTCTACTAATGCTCCATATTACCAACTTGCATTAACTTCTGGCCCTCCCAGCCTGGGGCTTCCCATATCAGCTCTTCCAGTGCCTCCTTCACTCTTCCAGCTCAGGGCTTCCTACATTAGCCCCTCACTACTCTCCTGTGTAGTCTTTATCTGCCAAGTCTTGGTTGGATGGAGATATGGGGCTGGATTAGTTGTTGTTCCCCACCTGATAACAGTGAGAGATGCTGTCAGACTTGCCAGAGCATGGTGAAAGCTGGGGCATTTCACTGTCCAGAGTGACAGCTCATCAGCTGGTCTTTCTCATTAGTGGTTGTTCAGGGTTTTCCAGCCCTTTTTGGCAGCCCAGGTGCTCTGTGGGGACAAATAAAAGAGCACACCCTGGCATCCCACTTTGGTCTGAGGCTGAGGTGTGCTCTGTCCAGATAAACCTGACAGAACCGTCATGGAACAATGGAGCTAGGTAGGACAGGTAAGAGGGATATGCTTTTCCCACTGCACTCTTCTTCCAATAGCTCCAGACTTACACCAAAATTAGACTGAGCCCTTACTCATCTCATGACCCTGTCTCCTGCTTTTTCATCTTATGCAGGTCTTTTGTTCTCTGAGGGTAGGCACTGTGAACCATACTGTGTTTAGGATGCTTCCTGTCCTTTTGCCCCATCATGGGCATAAATGGCCATCTAGCTACAAGCTCTCCAAGCAAAAGGGGTGACAGAGTCAAGTGATCCACTTATTGAGAAGCCCTGGTACTTCAGCATCCTCTGTTTCCATCAACCCTCTAGAAAACAGGTGCTCACTGCCCCAGAAAAATACTAAATTCTAACTGGCATTTCAAATCACCAGTTCTAAATAAAATACCAAAAAGTCATAACATGTCATTTAATTTTCAGGATATTGTTCCTTTAAAAAAAAAAATTAAGTCCAAACATACATTTTAGTCTGTTTGGGGGGGAAAGGAGGGGGGCGGGGAATGGCATAGGAGGCTTAAACAAAAATTGAGCTTTTTATTTTGAAGTATTGATTCAAAATAGAAAGGAGGAATTAATTTTGAATCAATTCAGAATTTCTGGTGAGAACATACCCATTATTCCCTTGTCTTCTTTCCCCTTTCCTTTCCCCTCCTACTGTAGTCTATCAGGTAAATTAGGTAAGAAAAAATAACAGCAAGCAAGGACACACATCAGTGATGCCAGGGTTTTCATTAAAATGTTTTAAGTTGGGACAATAGCTCTATTAATCTTCCACTCTCTGTGGAAACATGCAGCACACATGCCTCTCTTGTAGTGAGCCTGGGAACAAAATGGCTGTTGTCTCAGCAAACCAACAGTGTCCCTAAATTTTTAGTTCACAGGAAGGTCTCCCTTTGGTAGTTGCATGAGGAGATGGATGAGTGAAGTATTACTGGTATCACTATGCCCCCTCTGTGCTTTGCAGGGAGCTCTGCCACCTGTATCCCACCTGATGGCTCAGTAGGGACTGAGCTTCTGCCTATGGGTTCCCATGGGGCCACTGTCCTCTAGAAGATCTACCCCAGGACACCAAGGAGCCAAGCCACCTTGTGTTTAATTGTTTTGCCTTCCTGAACTTGTTTTCAACCTGGATCCTGTTTGTCCTGGATCCCTGAGTACAGCTCTGGGCTGCTCAGTTAATTGGAAGTGGCTAAAGCCATGGAAGGCAGCTCTGCAGGTGGAGCGGGCATTGTTGGGTGCAATTTGCAGAGACTGTTGAAAATCTCTTGCTTAGTTTAACAGTCATTCGCTATTAGGGTGAGATGCTTGTCTGGGTACCTGTGAGAGATTTCATAGAAGTCTCAAGGGACTGTGGAAGTGATGGCAATTATCTTCATCTGTGCTGTTTTGTTAAATAATGGTGAGGACCATGAGAGCTGGAAATTAGGAGAGGAGGTAAGACTGAGTGAGAGGACATGGGAACAAGGTGCTTGTTGGAAAATGAAGGGGTAAGGAGCATGCTCACATGGCTAGGTATATATAAGAGTGACTGACTGAAAGGCATGGAGAGGGAGGAATAATGAACATGCTGACTTTGTGACAGAGGGTAATGATCAGGGAGGCTGGAGTTAAAAGGAAAAAGAAGATGGGGTATCAGGGGGATGGTACTCACTCATGTCCCTTTCATGAAACAGAGAGGTAAAAGACACAAGGGAAAATGTGTGTGTGCATGTGCTGCATGTGCATGGGAATAAGGGAAGAGGAGAGAAGGGGACATGTATAATACTAAGTCCTTAGTAATTTACTCTGCCAGTAGGAGGGAAGAGGCTAGAGCCAACAAGAATGCACATGTGCTGGTGAGGCATTTCCCAACCCTGGAGTCCAGGAAGGCAGTGGCATTTAGGTTTATGCTGATGACACATCTTTCCACTTGGGCAAATGGACGGATTCCCTCTCTAAATCACTCCAACGTGATTTTAATAGCAGGCAGAGGTGGCTTTTGGATAATAAATGGGTACTAAACCCTAAAGAGACACAGGCTGTGTCATACAGAACAGATGGTAAATTAAAAAGAATGGAAGTCCGTGACTTTGCTTAGCTCTGCTCCAACCTGGGGAGCTCTCACTCTTGTTATACTTAGTATTTAGTATTTACCCTGCAAGGTTGCTTCTTCTCCTACTCTGACTTGGAAGATTGCAATTATGTGTAATAACAGTGAGATCACACTGATTAGAGAGGTGGCAGGAATGGCAAGACTGGGTGATGGTGATGATAATCATCATTCTTATTAGCGATCATCAATAATTAATAATTGCATTGTTTATCCTTCATCAGCAGCAGAAAAGACACCCAGACATGCCAAAAGGTTTAAAAATCAGCTTGCTTTGTTTTGTTTACTGACAGACAAAGTCTTCCTTTGCATTTGCTTTTTACTTGGCATTGCCAGGGCCCTAAGTCCCTGTTCACCTTCCAGAGGGTATTTAAGCCAGTGCTTAGTGCCCTTTGACTTCACCGGGATGAAAGCATGTGTTAAGGGCTAAGCACATACCAAAACACAGTGCAGAGCAGTGACTGAAGGGAGCTTGCTTTGGGGTGATGGGAGCGCTGGGGCCAGAAAATGTATTAATAAGCAGCAACAGACCACAAGTGAAGCTGCAGTAGAAACCCTCTCTGGGAATGTCAAAGGGTGTGATGTGTTCCTTTGAAGATGATCAGGTGATTCAGATCCAGCTGTTCCTGCCATCTTTCCCCTGACTTCTCCCTGCTCAAAGAGCAAGGCTGACCCCTCAGGAATACCAAGTTGAAGTACTGCAGGAGGCAGCTTGGGAGGGTCAGCAGAGACCCCTGCAGATGGGACATCCATCCTGGTCACAGCTGGTCCCTCTGGAGGGGGACAGCAAACAAGCTTTTTGGCTCTCTCTAGCTTTGACATTATTACTGCAGAGAATGTAAAGTGACTGTCACAGTGTCAGTGAGAACAAGTGCATATTCATGAGTCAAATATGTGTCATGGTACCTTTTGGGCTATTTCATAGTCCTGTGAACTGGGATAACTGGGACTGTGTGATAAAATCTAGCAAGAATCTCAGTAAAAACAGATGGAAGGGCATGAGCACAAAAAGATCATTGCTTTAAACACAAAAGCAGACAGTTAAGGCAACACTGTTATTGCTTCTCTGTCTGATATACATGAGAGGGAGCAAATCCTAGAAGCAACTGAAGCCATAAAGGCAATCATTTGCCAAGGCCATAAGATATTGATCTTCCTCTATCTGAGCTCTGTCAGACTGGCATATTGGAAGATGTTCATTCCTTTTAAACAGGTATAACATGAAGAAAGTGTGAAGACAGCACTATTAACCCAGAATGTTGCTTGGGAGATCTAAGAAAAAAATAAAATCTTTCATCTTCTGGAACCTCAGTTCCGTCAGAGTATTTCTGGAAAGGAGCTTTAAAGAGAAGTACTCCAAGCTTTGCTGAGCTCTTAGAGGGGGAGGAGAAGGAAGAAGATCAGTGCATTTATGTTTTGATTGCAGTTCCACAGGCTCTAACTTTATTATTGTGCAGGCTCCTAATCCTCACTAATTTAGGGCAGTAGTCTCAAATTTGCCTACCTAATGGCAGATAAATAACCCCCCATACAGTAAAATCATTGGAGAAGCCCATGAATACTAGGTGGAGGAATGGCAAAAAAAGAATAACATAGGTTGAATGTCCTTTTTTAAAGAAGTATTTTTAATTCTCATCCCTCTCAATATATCACTTCATTTAAACTTTGGTGACTGCATATTATGTATATGTTTGTAAAATAAAATAATCTTCATAAAGAAAAATTGCCTTTAATAGTTTAACGGGAAAAAAGTCCCAATAGTTGAAGGAATCCCTGAAGCTTAAAACAAGTTATTATTTTCTATTACTAATAATAAAGATTTTAGCCACTGATAGTGGCCAACTAAGAAGAGATCTTCAGTGTATGCAGCACCATGCAAATGTGGAGAGTAGATGTTCCCTTTCCCTACAAGTTCATGATCCAAACAGACAAGGCATTCAGAGTGTGAAATGGATCAGTCACACACACTACACTGAAGTGGGAGATACAGGCACACTTGCAGGAAGCTGAGCATCCAACTAACCTGCTGATGGAATAGTACAGTGTTATAGGATGATTGATGAAATTGGAATATAATTATATATTTATTTATTTTGTCACTACAGCCACCAAGATAAAAAGATCAGGCTTTTAGACAGCAAAAAGACAACCTAGGAATAGTCCAATGAGTGGAAAAGAAAGTATGGCAATGAACAGGAAAAAACCAACCAAACAAAAACTAAATACCTTGAATGTACGAATATTTGGGGGGTTGTGGGCTATATTGTGGGAAGGTTGACAGAAACTCAACTACACAAAATTAGTTTGATTTGCTGTTGTTTGATTTCATAATATTCTGTAATTCAGATTTACCAGTTTTCATGAACACAAAAAAAGTAAAATGATACTCTCACACCAAGAAACCATTTCAATAGATTTATTACTAATAGGAAATCATAGGTTCAACAGTGAAAAGAGATTCCATAAATAGATGAGAGGGCTTCAAAGAAAAGAGAGAACACAAATAAAATTAATTGGAATAAAGAGCAAAACTGGTAAAGAAAAAAAAAGTTATAGTCTTCAACTTTAAATTTTCAACAACCCCTTACTAATTTGGTAAGCTATTCCTACCAGCTCTGACATGTAACACTTTAGGAAGGTAAGCTTTGATTATACTGAAGTACCAGCAGCTAGCATTTGGTGTCACAGAAGGGCAGACTAATACAGATGTCTCAGTGCAGACTGAAGCACCTCACCACGGTTTTCAATCCTGTTTGTGTACCTTTAAAAATTGCCTAGTAGTGGTACAGATCCCTTTATCATCAACTTACTTTTGGAGATATTAGAGTGACTTTTCTTTACCTTTTGTGTTTCCCTTCGACATAGTCCATAAGCCATTAGCTGAGCTGAATAAGTTGAAAACCATTGCATTAGATAACTGTGCTTGAATAGAGCCTTTCGAGGCTGGTTCTGCACAGGAGTGACAACTTAAAGCTTCAGCTCTGCACACATTGCTGGTAAGGTTACATCCCAGGGTCTGTTTGTACAGACAGACTGCCGTCTTGGTAAAGCAAGATGTTAGTCAAAGCCGGGGAGAGTGTCAGAGTCAGCTGAGAAGGTTAAAAAGGCATGCCTTTAATGACTAAAACTGATTTGGGTTGTAACAGCACTTGAACTTTCCTAACATGTTTTTTATCCTGAGGCTGTTAAAAATATATCAGTCCTTTTAGGATTATGACAGAGGTGTACAGATAGCTCTGCAAAGAATTTTTTTTTTAAATCTTCAACATTTAGTGTCATTTCAAATTTCAAAAAATAAGTGTGGAAAACAGCCTGATGACAGTTTTGTGACATCCAGCCCTCTATCTCCATGTGCCTTTTATCAAACAGGAAAATAAACCATTCAGTTAAGAAAGACTGAAAAAATTTAGATATGTGATAGCCATTTTTCCCCCATCCATTTCTCAACTACCTACATTTATGCTTTGTGTACTGACTGGAATCCTACCACCTTTTGTTCACTTCATATAGTCCCAAACTGTTCTCTTGTCTCTTGCTGGGTGTGTGACCCTGTCAGCTAGGATGCCAGGTGGAGGGGATGGGAGTGCTGGTGGCACAGGACACAAGAAGGAAAAGGCCATCGCACAAAGCTGCAGGAGGATATGGCGGCAAGTTATGCGAAGAGATGAGTGCTCAGCATAGGACGCACTCCTTTGTGCCATGAACCCATCTAAGCCCTTAGATGGCCCCATTGCTTAAGGGTAAGGAAGAGAGTGGTCGTGTACTGCAAAGAAATCTTTTGACATTGTTTTGGAGAAAACATGAGATAGAATGAGGTTTGGATATCATATGTGAAACTTTATCTCACAAACTCCCATCTCCTCTCCTCTGTTTTCTGTAGATTACTGAACCTCAAAACACCAGTCCTATTTAAAGAAGGATGAGTGCCTGTTAGATTAAAAGCAGCCTTGATTAGTGACAATGGCATTTGCACATCAGCAACAACAAGTTCAAGGCAACTGCTGCTCACGTTAAAGTGAATGCAGCTTTGCAGTGCTGTTCACAAGCACAGAAAGCATGCTGCCATCTGTGTTTAATTACATTTGTATGGGGTCTTGCTCTTCAAGTCATTTTGCGAAGTCCAGTACTATTGATTTCATAAAAGTTACATAAATCTGACTGCCATTGCTGTTATTAAATTTCACTAGCTGTTTCACTGTGGAACATTGAGATTCTCTCTCTTCCTGGGTGCTGGGATATACAGGGACATTTCCGTGATTTTTTTTGGGATACATCTCAGCGGGCCATTTTTAGGCTCGAGTTAGAGTGAAAGGCAATTAGGACACACAAACAGAGCTGCTATCAGCATATACAGAAGAAAGGAACTAATCTCAGCCAAAATAAAATGGAATTTTGCCATATAAGAGACAGAAGAGGTGCTCTGGCTTTCCTGAATTGCATCAGGTCTTCCAGCTGTATTGATCTGCAGACAGTTGCCCTATCCTTTGAGCAGAAATCTACTGGATTTCTGCACTGATGGCTGCTGTGACTCATACAAAATTGCCACAGATGCAGCTGCTGTGTGCAGATTGGTCTACATATGCAGAGAGGAACCGGTGTGCAATGGATGGGACCTACTGCCAGTATTTCATCTACCAGCATGCCTGGTCGTTGGCTACCGTGATGGATTAGAGGTCTGGTTCTGCAGGAGGGATGAGAACAGGAGAGTGTGTAGTAGTATTTTGCTTTTTATTGCCTGGTTTATGAAGATTGGAAACCTGGCTGTCATGAAATACTCAATGTTCCTTTGGTTGCACCAGATCCGCTCAGCAGCTGTGACTTAGATGCTGTGTCTTGGACTCCAGTTGCCAGCAGCAGTGCACCAGGTCCATGTTCATCTGCTGGTGTTCTTGCATATTCAGTGGTCATGTACTGATTCATAATAAGAGAAATACTGGGGGCCTTTTGCACTCTACTTCTGGTTTGAGGGTCCTTTCAATAATCCTGAAGTGTCCAATTTTTTCATTTGTGTCTGTTGCAGGCAAAACAGTCTCAGTTCAGGGAATTTTACTGAATTTGATTCATTTCCAATTAACATAAACTTTTATTTACTGATTTGGCTGGTGGGAAACAAAGAAAACTTAGATAATTAAATACCAAGGGAAGCTTCTTTCTTCCCCATTCCCCAGACCCAGCTTCAGTCCAACACATCTCTCCTACCAGCCCCCTTCCCTCCATTTTCACTGCATTTTACACCCAGTCATTGCCAGTACCTTCAGTGAGGAGATGGACAACGCAGAAGTCATTTTCTCGCTGTTGCTCCTGGTTTTTGTCCTTTTCTTTGCCTGCTCCTTCCTCTCGCTAATACCCTCCTCCAGCCTGGGCCAGCCACAGCCTGCTGTCCATTCAGGGGTGTCACTGAATGGGCTCCAGTGTGGGTCCCCCACAGGCACAGTGCCTTCCCAAAGGTTACCCCAGCATGGAGTCTCTCCCATCAAAAGTCATTCCAAGCCCTGTCTTGTTCCACATGCTTTCTCTTGTATCTGCTGCTGTGTCCCTTCTTGTGTCTCCTTTTGTGCATCCTCATATCACCTTCCATTTCTCCTCTTTTTATTTCTCTCTCTTGTGTCCCCACATGCCCCTTTCAGAGCCCCTTTCCTCAGTGGTACTGTTCTCCCTTAGCAACATTGGTTGGGACACCTCTGACTGACCACGCCTTTGGGGTGTGGTGTGTTGGTGCCACCCATTATAGAGAGAAACAGGACTAACTGGGGCCAAGACACTGCAGCCCCTCATCCCTCCTGCACTGGGCATTTTGTGCCCCCTCCACTGCTACCAAACCCTGAGAGTGATGTGCAAGAGAGTGTCCTTTTGCAGTGGTCAGAGAAGAACCTCCTGTGCTCAGATGCAGCCAGGGCTTTTGGAGGAGAAAAAAACTGACATTAGAGAGTGCAAGGCTGAGGGTACACTCCCAACAGTGGCCAAAGACTGGTACAAGCAGTGCCGTGTCTTGGGCATCAGAGGAGTCACCAGAGGTTTCTGAACAGGGATGCCAGTGAGAGGGAGTCACTGGCAGATTTCTGATGGATAGGTCCCTTTCCTCCTCACGGCACCTTTTTTTCTCTCTATCTGGCTTTCATGCACATGGGAGTATTCAGAGAGAAAGCTCAGAGGGAATTTCCACCTTGTAAAATGTCTCATCTATTCACTTTTCCAAAAGAAGCCAAAGCAGCCTAAGTTTTCTGTACTGAAGTTTAAAGGGATGAATGTTCAATAGGAAGTCAGCACAAGCTCAGGTCTGCTCCCAGCTCTGCCACTGGTGAGCTGGATCCAGCACTTCAAAATGCTTTTTTTTTTAATTAGGGACCCCAGACTGTGCCTGTTATGGTGTATTTAGTCTGGAAGTTGTACAGAACAGAGTCTGCCTCTCACCATGTGTGTGAGACACTTGGCACAACAGGGACCTGGTCCCTGCCGAAGCCTTGAGGCACAACAGTAACACAAATAATAAATAATAATATCATTAGCAAAAGAACATGCATATTTATATGAAAATGTACTGATGCAAAGCACTGCTGATTGACAGCAGTGCTCAGCATGCTCATGGTGAAGAGATTACATTATATCTGTAGCCATGGCTTTATACACAAAGTGCAGCCCATAAATTAAACCAGCAATGATCTCTGCCAATGACACAAGCATCCTCACTCCTTGCCCTCCTGGGGTGTCACACCAACAGCTTCCCACCAATACTTGGCCCCAGAGCCACCTGGTCAGAGTGAGGGGCAAGTAGAAGGAAAGTCGGAGCAGGAGCTTTTCTCTTCTAGGCATCTAACTCCACCATGCAACATCTGGGACTGCCTCCCTGCTGTGTTGCCCAGGTGTGTTCCCAGTGGGAAACAGCCCTTACTCTCCCCTCCTTTCTTTTCCTCTCCTTCTTTCCTGTACTCCTGTCCTTAGTCTGTGCAGCTACCACGCAGGGCTCCAGACTCACAGGAAATGCAGCACGGTGGGTTTTCCCGTGGGAACTAGCATTGTGTGTGGATCTGTTCCACATCCATTTAAACCCTCTTGGGCTAGCTGCGTATCCACTGGCTGAGGGCCAGGGACCTGAGCACTGGTGCAGAGGAAGTTCTCAAGAACACACACCAGCACCCGACCATGCTGACAGATCTTTGATGCCAGTGGTAGCATCTCCCTGAGTCATCAGCATGGAGTGTGCTTTGAGCAGCTCCGCATAAACACTGCCTTCAGATGGTGTAGAGGAAGTATTTTAACTCACCCACATCCCATAAATGCGATTACAGATCTCTCGATGGCAGCAACAGAACTGTCATCACCCTCGATAAACAGACAGAGTGTCACTTGTTTTTCCCTTATTTCTCCTCCATAGCCATCTTCCATGTAGCATGGGGGTATGTCAGGTAAATCTGTGCCTTTTTGCCTCCCTGAGAAGTCTGTATACATGGTGGAGGAGGCAGTCTGTCTGTGCACAGACATCTCCGTGGCTCCTGTTGACTTGTAAGGGAGATTCACATAGGCAGGGGAGTGATCGGGTCCCAGATGCTTGAGAGAAAACGGCAGAGTAATTCTCCTCTGCTGTTTCTATGTGCTTCAAAAAGACATTAGAGAAGAGAGAAATGCATAACTGAAAGGTGCTGAATAATTTGGGGAAATGGGGTCACGCCCACCCACCCATTTGTAGAGCTTAGAGATCTGTATAAAGATGCAAATGAATACATCTGTTGTGTCATTAAATGCAACTGCAGCAACCTAGATGAAAGGGAAAGTGAGGGAGGGAGAAGTGCTGACTGGTAATGGTGCCACAAAGTTATCTTCTGTGATGAGGATCTGCCAAGTGCCAAGCCCCAGGCTAGTACTGTGGGTCCCTGTTCAACACCCATTTTTTGTCTTCCTCTCCTTCTCTGATGCTTCTCCTAGTCTCCTGACCTGGCATCAACTGGAGTTCCTTGTGCTCTTCATGTGCAAGCTATGGGAGCTGGTGGATGTGGAACCAGTGGTTTAATCCTCTCTTTCCCCCCCCCCCCCGGTGAAGCCTGGCTACCTCAGCTGGTGTTCTGTAGGGATGGGAGAGGACAGGATCAAGGCTCTCACATCTCTGATGGACAGCAGCCCTCTGCTGCTGGAAGCACCTCTGCCTCTGTGAAGGGATGGGATATGAGGTCAAGTGACAATGCCTGTGCACAGGCTGCCGTGAGTAATTGAACATGGGAGTGATCCTGACAGCATCTCTGGCCCCACTGGCTGCCTGAGCATGAATCAGCTGTGACACCAGGGTCTGAAAAGACACTTCAGAAATGTCACAGCTAGGAGTGTGACACCCAGCATCAGACTGGCACTGGCGCTCAGCCACACTGGCTCAGCCAGGAGAGGGAGCAGAAACTTGCCCCATTCCCTCAGTAAAACAGAGAGGACACCCTGAACGCTCCATTAACCTCCTTGCCACCTTCACCACATATCCCTGACAGAGAGCAGGGGTCCTCCCACCTGCAAGTGCTCCACACTCCCTCCATCCTGCTAGTGTTCCCTGGCCTACAGGTGGAGAGAAGGTTGCTATTTACTGGGACCCCACTCCTGCTCCTGCAGGTTGCTATGCTCCTCTGTGTCAAGGATTTCTACTGCCCTGGCATTATACTCTCATTGCTTCTCCTGAGCGCTTCTACGAGACTGCTGCAGTGGGCATAGGCTCTGAGGACCTTTCTCCTGGCTTGCTGGGGTTGGAGGTTTTGTCACTAAGTTCAGATCTGGTGTCCAATTTCCCCTGACACTTACACTTGCCAGTGAGAAGCTGGCTGGGCAGTTGCATATGCCACAAGACTCCCTGATCTGCTTTTTTATATGCTTTTCCTTTTCAGGGCTACCTAGAAAAATAAACAAGGAATGTCCGAGCTCTGACAAAATGACTTTTATATACATGTTTTTTCTTCAAGCAGGTGCAGAGGGAAAAGCTCAGATCCATAGGAAAACAGGAAAAAACTACACAGTGATTCATTGCTGCAGTGCAAGCACTGCTTTAGAAATAACTTTGCATTTGTTCAGGACCCTTGCAGGTCCTTCCTGCCTTATTCCTGTTCACTCTGGGCTTCTGGTGTCTTTGAGGGATATGGTAAATGTAATACATGTCTTCTTAGGACTTCAGCTGTTGTTTTTATTGTCTATACAAAGGCAAGTGGATGAAATAGAGTTATCTTTAGGTTCCCATATAACTATTTTGAACGTCAATCTTCTAATTAATGCTGGCTGTTTCCATTTTCCTCTCTTTTTCTTTTTTTTTTTTTTTTTCTCTCCCAACAGGGTACATAAGCATTCTGAATTCTACACTATCTCTCTTACTGCTTAGTCTTACTGAGTTTTTCTCCCTAGTCATCTTCTGGAGTGACTGTGCCATGGTGGCCTCTGAGAAACTTTTCTGGAGGAGTTCCCAATTCTCATATATACACAAATGAGTGTTTATACAAATATATGAATATATTTTATATGCTCTCTCCTAATACACTTCACTTTTGACATTTGAGAAGTTAGCCTTTTCAAAGGGCCAAGTATATATATATTATTCCTTGACAGCATACTCCCTGTGCTCATCTTCAGTGTAATCAAATCATGATCACTGGTCCCTGTAGCTGCTTCCAGGGATTGACAGCTCCTGTTGCAACAGGATTGAAAGAGCAAAACCTTTTATTAACTCTACCATCCAGGTGATCAGTTGGACAGGCATGTTCCAGCCCTTTTGTGGGTGTGTATGTGTGCCCAGGTGCCGGGACACTCACAAGTACAGAAACAATCTTTTTTCCTAGCATTTTTGTTCCTGTTCATGCTGTTGATACTATACAAAAGCTCATGCAGGTTCATATGTCTACTTTTCCCAGTGACATTTCTCCGCACTGTTATTAACCAGTCATACACTAATCATCCTGTTAAGCATGGATCATTGAATAGCTTCTCATGCCAATTTGCAGTCCAGGAGCTTATCATTCTTCTAAGTTATTTATAATTGTCCTCATTGTTTTTCTCTCTTTATTTATGGCTTCCTGGCTGCTTCCTATCAAGCCTCTGTGTATCAGTGTAATGTGCTCTTGAATACATTCAAGTCTGAATTTTTTTCTTTATAGTGATTTCCAGATCTGTCTATCTCAGTCTGCACCCCTCATTGACTTGAGACCTACCTTTCAGAGGCAACAAACAGCACAAACCAGCATTTCTTTCTTCTTCACCCTTCATAATGAGAACAATAGTAGACTTCTACCTCCACCTGAATGCATTGTTTTCACAGTAGAATATCATCGTCTCTACACTTCAGAAGCATTGGTGATGTTTCCTGTTGACTGCATAAAACCTCTAGCATATTTTCAAATTGGAATCCTTCCATAACAACGGCATTTTGAATTTCCATGCTACAGAGATGAGCAGAATCACTATTACATTGTTAACTTAGCATTGTCTGAAAGACCCCAATATTCAACCTCTAAAAAGTTTTGCTAGTAAACAAAAGGATCAGTCTCTGTTCTGAAGAATCTGAAAAAATGCAGTGGCATTTTAATGCAGAGAATCACCCCTATGACTTTATTCACTTTGTTTTCCCTCAAATGTTTGCAACTACATTAAAAATTCCAACTAATATGACTAATCCCTGCAGGTTTCAGCAATGACAATAATATCAAATTTCTTCTCATCAATGGAAATTTCCATTTCCAGCTTGCCTGTTCCCCTGATGTCTAGGACCACTGTATAAGTAATAGGAAAATCTCTTTTCTTCACAACTTCAGCGCAGCAGCTCAATTTGTTTGCAGCATGCTGAGCTGGAGTTCGTATTGCATTTGCCTTCTTAGCACCTTCCCTTTGTGTCATCAGTCAAGCGATTGCCTGGCTGCTCCAGCTTGTTTCTGACAGAATGGAGTAGCTTTGAGATGGAGGCCATTCTGCTCGTACATGGTTGCATATATATATAAAAGACTGAAGACAGCATTATGAAACCTCCAGCAACTCAACTACACACTGCAGCCACTTATTTTACACTGACACCAGAACATTCTTTTTTCCTACTCACCAGCTGGTGAGAAGTGTCAAGTGACAATGCCAGCAGATCGAAGGAGGAATCTCTGCCTTCAAACACCAGACTTCATTAGCATGAGGACAACGGCATCAACCCTGCTGCTGCTGGTCGTTGAAGGTGTTTACACCTAAGAGTACTGTTTCTTGGTTCATTCCTCAGTAGCTGGGGGAAGAGGGGAGAGGGGGTGCACATAAACATCTGAGTAATCAGCAGTGCAACAGAGGATCTGCCAGGATCAGATATCGTTTGGGAATATGTTCCTCAGCAGTAGCAACTTACATCCCAAGGAATCATACAGACTGACTAGCACTCCTCTTCCTCCTCTGTCACACTCACCACCAGTGTACTGATCTGGCAGTTTGTCATCTGTTGTGTTGACACAGTTCTGGGACAAACCAGCAGTATAAAAACTTCTGCCACCTGGTCTGGTCAGCTAAGAAAGTTTATATCCTCTTAAACTGAAATTTGATGACAACAAAGGGAAAACAAAACAAAAAAAAAGGTTTCTGTTGGTTCTGTTGGTAGTCCTATACTGGCAGTGTGTGATTATCAAACAGGCCAATTCAATAAACTCTCAATTTAAGAAAGTACTTGAAAATGTAGTTTTCTCTAATCATGTCTCGGAGTTTTTTCTTGTTTCTTGTCTGGTCTGGCAAAAGATGCAAATACAAGCAGCCTCCAGCATGTGCTGAGCTACTCTGAAGTAGCGACCTCAACTGTGGAAAAAAATGGTTGCTGCACTGTACAGCAAAATGATGACATAAAGCATTTCTCCAGGGCTGCCTGGCACTAATGACTTTAATACAGTGAGTTGAACAAACTCATGTGGCAGCAGTGACTATGAAGGAGGACTTTTAACTTGCCTACAATAACTACCTTGGTAGGAGTTGAGTGTTTCAGGCAGTGTAATGAATAGTGAATAGGAGCCATAGGAAGGCCAGTGCATGAAGGCAGTGCGGAAGACAGATTTAGATGGGGCAGGGTGCAGGACACAGCTGTAGGAGAGCATCTCTGGCAGCAGTACAGGGATGCAGCGAAGTATGCATTTAAATCCTAAAGCTTGAAGCAAAAAGCTTAACTGAACAGGGAAGAATTTGCCAAATCAGGACTTCGAATGCATAAGTAATGCAGATAAAGGTGCATGCGTGAGTGCTCACTTCCTCCAACAGTTGTACATATGGGTAATGGCTGGGGATGCTGGCAAAGGTCCCATGACCGCAGATGAATCCGTAAAAGATTTATGCCATACAGGAGTGTAAGTATGAAATACTGTGATGAGAGTACGGGTGGGTATCCTGAACACAGCTTATACCACGGTTCTTGCGCACTAGCAGACAGTGACATTAGAAGCAGCAGAGTTACAAGAAGCAGCACTTACGGAGCTGATGATGGAGGGCTGAATGCAGAAACCCTCTTGCTTTGCAACTCTGCATCCATCCCAGGCTGATGTTCCACCACCTGTAGGTCTCCTCTTGCAATCAGTCTCAGTACAGTTCACCAGGATGAGTTGTACTTCCAATGATATTTATAGTCCTATTAGTAAAACTGGTGATCTATTCATAGATAAGCCATGAACACAAGAAGAGTCAAACGCAGCCAATTACTTACTGCAAGAGGTAAACTGTGCCATCAGCAAAATTTCGTATATCTGTTGTTCTCCACTCTCTCTTAGATCGTTAATAAACATATTGAACATCCCTGGTCCTGATGCTGATCCCTGGAGCATCTTGCTATTAACCTCCTTTCATGCAGAGAATTGGACGCTTATCCCTTTCCTTTGTTTCTTACCTCTTATCTTGGTTTTAATCCATGTCAGGACTTTGCCTCCCACCCCACGGGTAACAAATTTCTTTAATAGCCTTCTGTGAAAGACTTTATCAAAAGGGTTTTGAAAAGTTTAAATAAATTATATCCCCCCCACCCGCACCCCTTCTTCTCAGTCCAGTATTTCATTAACTCTTCCCCAGAATCCTAATAGGTGGAGAAGCACAAGTCACACTTAGAGAAACTGGCAGACAGGTTTATCTCTATTGCGTTAGACTCATCCAAAAGCTTTCTAACTCTAACGATTTTTTTCCAGTGTTTTCTCCTTGTTCTGAGGTAAGGCTCTCTGTTTTATAATTGGATCATCTTTAGCTTCTTTATAAAACATGGTTACAATAATTGCCCCCCTCCCCCAAGCTCCTCAGTCCCACAGGGGAGGACAGAAAGTTATTTGAATAAACCCCTGCCTGCTTTGGTTGAGTGCAGTTACTCTCAACTTCTGTTCCTTTGGCACTTGAAGGTGCTTATTATCCACTTGGAAGTTCACATCTTTATCTGCTGTTTCATCTCTCATGCTTCTCATCCTTTTCAACCTGGAATTTCAAGTATTCGGGTTTGGTGAGCTGGAGGTGTTGGCTCTTCTACCCTTTCAGCTACTAAAAGTTTGTGCTGTTGACACCTCAGCCCTCCTGCTTCATTTTTGTGGTTAGCCAGGCAGTCCTAAAGACAATATTGATGGCCATTATGCACTTGCCTGTTTTTGAAAGGCAGTAACTTTAAACCACCGTGTTGGAAAGAAGTGATGGGCAGAGGTCTGTGAGTGCTGGGAATGCAAAACAACACACATACAGAGGGAGAGCTGTTTTCCACCAGTGTGAGAGCAGAGCTTAACATCCCCCAAGTACCTTTTTGCATGGCAGAGGGTTTTTTTTATTTTCCCCCCCCCAACAAAGACAGCTCTCCTGTAATGAGGTTTTTTCAGTTCCACCGTGCATTTCACTCAGCTCCCAGGCAGAATAACACGTGGCCAAGTTGTGGCTGCCACAAGAGAGGACAATCAGGCCTGCAAAATGCCCATTTGGTGTTACAGACACAGAGGTCTCTCTGCTGACCCTCACAGCTGCTGCACACACGCCCAGCAGCAATTTAGCATACTGCTTTGTAGCATTAGGCCCAAAGGTCGGCTCATGCAATGAATGACATGCACAACTCTCCACAATGTGCAGCGACTGAGTTAAAGCCTGGAAGATACTACAAGTTAGAGCAGTCCCTCAATCAGGCCCAGGAAGGAAGAGGACTTGCAAAGCTGTGCATCCTGAGCCTGCCTGTGTCTCACCAAATGAGGACCCCTCTGTCCTTCCATCCCCCAAAGTCTACTCTACACTCTAACCACAGAGCCACTATCCCTACTATGTCACTTTCAGCTCCTCTGTAGGCTGAAACCATTACCCTAAGCAAGACCTGGAGTCACAGAGGAGACTGAGGAGCTTTCTGAGAGGTCTCTTCATGTGCCCCCACTGGCAGAGCTGAAGCACTGTCAGCCTGAGGAGGCTGTTTTACCTGAATAGCTGAGGAAACTTCATGTACTCCAAATGCCAGCTGATGGCTTATGTCCTGCAAGTTGTTATGAAGGCTGCCTCCGCAGGACAGCTCTTGTGCTGTGGCAGGGATGGCTCCTTGCCCTGAGCTCTCCTGTGTAATCAGCTATTGTCTTCTTATTTGGGAAACCTCCATTGTTTTGCTCCCAGGGGGAAGTTAGGTGCCCACAGAATCTGGGCATGGGTTTGCCATGAAATGGTTTGTTCAGCAAAGCTCATTATACCCTTCTTAATCTCCATTTTACATCTCCCTTGCTGCACTTTACATTGTCTTATATTGCTATAATTTGGGCTGGATTTCCATATTTCAGAAAATGCCTCACTAAATCACTGTATCTTTCCCTTTATCCACGGTATCACTTCTCAGCATTACTTCCCACCTGCGGGAAGGATGTATATGCATCATATGGAACTACGTTAGGGATGTAGTGAATGACGTCATATCATCTGGCTGTTTCTCACGCTCCTAACACATGTAAATTGGTTTAGGAGTACAGCTACAGTGTTTCTTCCTGCAAACCCTGAGAACACTCCCAAAGCAGACTAGTTTGTTGTACCCACAGAGAGGTCTTGCACACCTTTTAATGCGGAGGGAACAAGACCTCCAGGCCTTGGGTGCCTGAGCACATCCATCACCAGCCTGCACCAACTGTCCAACAGACTCTGTGTGAAGCATTCAGGGGTGACAGGCTCAAAAATTCCCTGTAGGCTGCTCTTCCATTACGATCACAAATCCCCAGGATCCAGGACTCAGAACCTGTGCTGCTCCTGTGTTTTGTTATGCCTTGAAGTTTCACATATTTCCTGTTCCATGTGAGTCATTAGGAAGAGTTATTGACAAACAGGAGCTGTTCAAAGGAAAGCAACTGAAATGATCAAGGGAGTGGAGGGATTGATTTAGAAAGAAAGATTAAAAGGATAAAGTCTGGAGAGATTGGTTAAACAGCAACTACTGTGAGCATGATAACCTACACATACTTAAAAAGTATTTCAGAAACAGGAAAACACTAGTAGCATGATACATGGGAAGACAAGTGAAAACAGGCAGGAATTGAGAGTAACCTGAATTTTCCCTTTGAGATTAGTTTTCAGACAATAGGAAAGGAAATGTTCACTGTCACTACTCTAACCTGATGGCAGCATGTAAGAAACCCAATTGCTCTCAATTTTATAGACCCTAGGACAAAAAATACTAGCAAATGTAACATAAAGTGAGATGCCCAGGGATGGCACCGGGCTAGGGAATGGTGTGGACCTCCTGGCGAGGAGGCAGCTTTGGGAGAAACTGTGGGCAAAGCAGCACTCTTTGCAGAGTCCCTCACAACCCAGGAAAGCCCACCATAGCAGAGATTGCAAGACACCTCCCCAGGAATCTGCTCTCCTTAATTAGCAAGTGGAATGGTTTGTGGATGAGATCGAGACTTCTCCTGACAGGGTCATATACACAGGTGAGGTTCCTGCAATGCCTCATCACCATCTGGTCCACAAGCTCTGATGTGCTACAGCCATTTTTTAGTTTTAGTCTTGACAACTTCTCATGCCAGAGTGTGCAGCTGAGCAAGCCTGACCAGATGCTTATCAAGTGTAAATCGGTGCAAATGGCTATTTATATCAGCTGAGGCTGTGCACCACTCTTTATAATGAACCATGTGTCCACTGTGCATTCATGGGCTCACAGAGATGAAGACTAAACGGACTACTAGATCATCTGTTTTGACCTTCCAAGTATCACAGGCCATTAATTTTTACCCAGTTACCCCTAGATTGAACCCAGTAATTTGCTGTTGACTAAAGCATAATATGTGTTTAGCTCAGAAGTAACTCTTTGAATGAGCTCTGTTGTTGATCTCAAGATATTCAAACATGGCTAATCCTCTCCTTCATGTGGGAGCTTCTTGCTGTGGCTGATAACCTTCGCTCTTTCATATAAAGTGCACAGCTTCCATTTGAACCTGCCCTGCTCCATCAGATGTTATCTGCTATGAGGTCAGAGTTTGTTCATGCTCAAGCCGCAATGTCCAGTAATTTGTGATAATTTCTATGTTTGCTTAGAGTTTTCAGGCAAAAATATTTTGAAGTGTGGGTTGAAAACAGTTTGTTGTGAAAGTCACACGAGCATTTTATATTTTCCATGAAAATCATTGTATGTTAAAAGCACATGTATATTGCTTGGCTTAGGTAAGATCAACTAATCTATCAAACTTTTTGTCTGATCAGGCAGAGTATCCTATCCCCCTTACCTGAATACTTGAACAGCTCCCTGTGATATCAGTAGCAACAGCAAAGTCCCTCATGGGTTTATACTGTGGTTTATTTGTCCTTGGGAAAGTAGTTGTTCCATTCACACATTTACTTGAATTTCTTTTCATGGTTGTTGCAGGAGACAGTAGACTGTGGTATATGGACCTGTGGTCTGAACCAGCACGGCTGCTCTTATAACCAGAACTGTGTTTAAGAAAGGATGTTGGAAAGGTTTTGCTTACTATTAGTTTTCTCCTTTCAGCTACTAAGGAATTTGAAGTGCAAACATGAGCCTGTGTTTTGAGTTCCATTCCTCTACTGGAAATGTTTTTTCACAGAGACAGTGAAGAGACCTGTAACAACACATTTAAAATGCACTTTCTGCAAATAATATGCAACACTGACTTAAAATTTGCCATGTCTACAAACATCCCTGCCAGTAAACTGATTTGTGAGATTGTTCATGGAAACACAGCAAAAAAAAAGGGGAGTGAACTCAGCAGAAAGGAATGAATTAAAAATTTGAAAGAAGATTTGTGGGTCATTCCTCAGGACCTGCTAACAGATTTAAGGCAGCTTAGAAGAGCTGATTTGGAGGTAGAGTTTCATAACCCCAGGCAGTGCTGGGCAAAGTTATCCTTGTTTGCATGGGAATCTCTCCTAGGGTTTATAGGAATCTCCCTGGGTGTGTTAATGGGCCAGATACCACAAAAGGCTTCTGACCACAACAGCTTTCTTGTTTGTTTAGGCAGTTCCAGACAAACACTGCCTTGAGAGTAGTCCAAGTATTGGAAAATAGAAACAAAAATAACTAGTTGTATGTCTTTTTCCCTCCTCTGCCCTGTGAAGGAAAGAGACAGATTAGTTTGTAGGGTGATGTGTTTGTTTAGACTTCTGTGTGTGCTAATGAGTGGGTGTGTGGATGTGTTGTGTGTTGTGTTTTACGCCCAGATGGGTGGGTGCAAAAAGCCTATTGATGGAGGGCTGTGTTGGGGGACTGAGTTCTCCGTGGAGAGGGCAGGAACTACCACAAGGCTTCTCACTCTTTGTGGGAGTAATTCGATGATCGGAAGCCGTGTGCAATCCTGTCTTCAGCTCAGACCTCATCCTTGGAGTCAGCAGCCTGCTTCTTCCTGCACGGCGCAGTAACCCTGGGGTTATGCAGAAAGGTGAATTTCTTCGGCAACTCAGAAAAAACCAGTAGCAGGCGCAGAGTATTGGGGCAGGGACCTTGAAGGTGACTCTGTCTTCACTGGTGGCCAGTACAAATGAGAGAGCAGCCGGGTGATGTTCTCACAGTAATCAGTGTTGCTAGGGAGACCAGAGACTGTGTTTTCTCAACTGGAGCCTTTCCAGGATGCCCGGCTTCTCCACTAGACATTAGCTGCAATAATCAGTCATGAATGCCTGGATCACTGTGCTGAGACCGGTGTCTGATAGGATAGGACACCATCTTCTGGCAGGTTGCAACTGGGAGTGATTTAATAATATGGTTATCTGGGAGTTACATAGAAATAGAAGACATCCAAAGGGACTTCAAAGCTACAGGTGGACTTAACAGTCTGGGCTGATGTCCCTCAGTGGCAGGTGGTGCTATGGAAATACATGAGTGCTTTGAAGTGTTTTGTTTCTTTTTGAAAGCATCTTTCCTGCTTGCTTCTGCCACAGCTCTTTCTTCAAAGGTTCCTTTAATGGAGGCACAGAGTGCAGCACCTCATAACAAAATACACAATTCTCTATCTATGGAGGCATTTCCCAAAGAACTGTTCCTGTGGTGTAGCCTCAAACAGGTCTGGAACCTGTTTGTGCTACTTAGGTTCTCTCTCAAAAAAAAAAAAAAAAAAGGGGGGGGGGATTTATCCTGCAAAAATTAACTGCAAAATGCAATTCCATATAAAAACATGAATCTAAGGCTGCAAGGGATAATTAATAGAATTCAGGTAAACAAAAAATGATCACATAAAAATATCTTTCTGGAATTATATCCTTCTCTAAAAAAATTCCAAACCCATCAGTCACTAAAAGAAGAGGAAATTCAAAGCAAGCATGAAGATATGAGAATTTCTAATAACAGTAAATACAGAATTGCATGGTGAAGCAACCTTAAGTCTGACTCCAGCAACGATTTCAGAAAAATCAGACATTCTGAGACTAACCTTGTCCATCCATTACCCACAGTGTCATCAGATCAATGGCCACAAAACTAGAATGCTTTATTCTCCATCGCTCTGAGGTTGTGCTGACTCTGGCCCTTCTTTACAGCCATGCACTCTCTACAGAAAAACACATATTTCACAAATTCCTCACCAGACAAATAGCACATCGAAGACATCACTCTGCACTTGTCATTCTGATTCTATTTACTCCAATTAAAAAAAGACTGCAAAGCGCAGGGCTAGCAGAAATGAATCTCCTCATCTCCATTCCCTCCCTATGCTTGCCATGCAAAGAAGCCTTTCATTGGAAAAACAGAGTCTGGCTCTTTGGGAAGTTCTGGGCAGGGTGGTGACTCTCATTGTCTAGCACTTCCCCAGGGAGCTACGTGCCAGCAGAGATGCCTACTCAGGTTCCTCACCAGACCCTGCCTCAGGTCCAACAGTCCCACAATGCTGAACTAGCGCTGTACTTCATACTCCCTTCTCAGCTGGGGAATCATTGTCTGGTGGCGCATTGTGCTCTGCACCATTGCCTGAGTTTTGCAGTGGAGAGGATATTTAAAGACACTGGTGCTGCTCTGAAACTTGTCTCTCTTACCAGATTGCTATAAAGAACACATGAGTACCAGGGCAATAACACTTTTACACATTGACACCGTTTGGACCTAACTTTCTGCAGTGGATCACTTATATTTATATTTTTAATGCCCTGCAGTAACTACAGATGATCTCTCTTTTGCCAGCACTGCAACAGAGGGTAATAGAGGGATGGAAGGAAAGAAACTGGAAATGTTGGTTTTGAGGCACCCAGAGGATGCTTTGGGGTCAGAGGGATCTGACATCTCCTTCCAGACAGATGTACAGTGGCATGGCACACAATGGAGACACCCCTGCTACAGACCTGAGCCAGCTCTGCAGATGTCAGGGAGCAGCTAGAAAGTTAGAACCAACACATAACACTGTGACTGGATCCAAAAGACACGAGGCATTATTTCTTGGAGATCTCAAGCAAAACAGGCGGAATATCTGTTGGTTTAAGGAAATCTTGGCCAAAGGAAGGCTGCCACACACCACAAACATAAAAGTTCTAGCCTGTACTTTGCTGGAAACAACATTTCATCCTAGAAAACACTTTTATAATATCACTGTTTTTATGACTGAATCTGATGATGACAGTGGTTGTTTTCTTCACAGTTCACAGAGAATGGCCATCAAAAAACAGCCAACTTTTCCTTCCTCTCTGATGAGTCTCCATAACCTTGGTGTGAATTTATAGCCTGTTGTTGCCTTTTGAGATGCCATACGTGTGAGAGAATAAGAGGGAGGGAGACATTTTGTTTCTGAAAATTATGCCACACTTAGCACTATTACAGCATTGTGGACAATGTATATCATTTAAAGTAGCAAGAAGAGGTCCAGGGTGAAGGAAAACCTTGTGGTAAGCACAAATGGATCTTGTCCTTGGGGGCAGAAAAAAAAAATCTAAACCACACCCTTCACTAATTAATGTAATATAATCTATTCCAAGGGGAAGAAAGTTCTGAAGTGTTTTTTTAATTATTTCCCATGGATAAATCTTCTCTGACAGGAAAGATTCAGCAGTACGCAGTGAAGGGCAACTATTTCTAAGGGTAGGAATTCATTGCAAGATTCTATTCAGCCTGAGGGTGACATCCTAGCTGAGAGATTTATGGAGAAACTACTATTACCTCTGAATTTTTTGAGTCCCTTTATTTTGGTTGACCCTAATGATTTGGTGTCACCTTGTGGATTTTGCTAATCCTATCTTCTCTTGCTCAGCAAATGAAGTCCAAATGAACCTGCAATCACCTCTGCCTCTGCTTTTGCTATTCCTCTCACTATTAACTGTTGCTGCTATTGTTATTATTATTGGTGGTGGTGGTAGTAGTAGTATTAAAACAGAAACACCTCAGAAGTTCCTGGACTAGAACTTCACTAAAAAAAAACACAGAAGAAAAATATAAGTTTCTTGATCTGTAAAGTTTAGTATTTATCTGCTGGCATCATTTGGGCAAATAACTCATGGCAAAGTGGGTTAGCCTTCACAGCTGCTGAAGCTGGATTGCACCTTTGATATCCACCGCCTTATTCTTGTAAATTGCATCACTCTGTAGGCAGTGTCTGGCTGTGTGTGCTTGGGTATGTTCGGGCTGGTGATGTGCCTCCTGTCCCTGCCAGCCCCTTAAAGCAGAACCACTGGTGACAGTGGCACAGGCTGATGACTATGTGCCAGGCTGTGCTGGTGCCAGAAGAGTCTTCAGCCGTTAGCCAAACTCAATTTTGTTATTGTCCTATTAAGAAAAGGCTGAGAGCCATGTGGAGACATCTGGAAAACTAAACCTGAGTTGTGATGGAAGGAATTAGGTTAAGTTGAACACTTCTGGTCCAAGCAGTCAAGCAAGCTGTTTTGACTGTACCTGGGTTCTGAACCACATGATAAATGCTGTTTCCCATGCTCCTTGATACAGGAATTCTGAACTGGTTCAAAGCTTCATTTCTGTGTCCATGGGTCTCATGCCCAAGTTACAGACCCCTGGTGCATGACAGGGACAATGAATACTGACTCTGTACTGTGCTGATGCTATCAGCACTGGTTGGCTTGTTTGTTTTCTATCTGTCCCGCTTATAGTATAGCATATAGGTATGTGATTGGGTGATCAGAGCTGCAGTGTAGAATGAAAATGAATAAAAAGAATAAAAATGAAACCCCTCCCAAAAATGACTTGAAGGTGTCTAATGGAAAATAATAGTAATTAGTAAGGGTAGGAATAAAGTTAAGTTCCTCTCATAATTCTCTAAAATGTTCTCAACCATCAATGTGCTGGCAATACTTTATCTTTGTACTAGCATTACCAGCTAGATGCAACTTAAAATAACATGTTTTACCAAGACTTGGACTGCTAATAGAAATGGTCAAGTTACTATGACTCTTCTTTAAAGTCTTGGCAAGCAACTACAGGTCAATTACCATTATCATTGCTACGAATCATGGGACTATTTACTATAGCAAAACAACTGTGCTTTTTCTCTCCAAGGCAAGGCTTTATGACTTTTGTTCCTCAGCCTTTTTTTGAAAAAAACCCTACTTTTAATTTTGTTTCCAAAGAGATATAAATCCTCTGAAGAGACTCTTAACCTAACAGTTTGGGGCTTACTTTTAGATACTTTTGACAGAACCCTTAATAGTAGTGTCTGGAGTATCTGCTGAAAGCTACTGGAATAAAACTCAAAAGAATTCTGGAAACAGTCACCCTCTCCCACCTGTAAATATGAATATCTTTGCGTTTCATGTTGTGCTTGGTGCAGTAGGAGGCTAATTCCAGTCTAGGGCTTTGAGATGTTATCATAAAGACAGTGATGTACAATCAAGTAAAAATAAGACAAGGGGGAGCACAAAGTAACAGCAAAATGATTAATTAATGGAAAGCTGAATTAGCAAGCAGTCCACCTCCTCTTTCAGGCTATTAGAAAATGACATCATCATCAGTGGTTCATTTTTTTAGGGTACTCTATTACAAGATCATCCTCCTTTCGTGCTGGGATTAACCAGTGGCTTGTATTTAAAAAACAGAATATAGAGAGAGCAAGGCATGTAATTCCGCTCTAATAGATGCATAGACTAAAGCAATCCATCTGTCTAAATAATAAATAAACATAAGCAAGTCTGAACCCAGCAGACATGAAAAGGGGTCACTGCCTGTATGAATAGGATTTGCATCCTTGGCCACTAGCTAGGCAACACCTCAGTGCTTTGCAGGATCATAATACGGAAGCTATGGTGCCTATGGAAGTACTGCATAGGCCTTTGTGGCAGCTTTTCAGATGCCTTTAAGAAAGCAAAACCCCTCTTTGATTGTAGATGTGGCAGGACTTCTTCCTACTGTGCTGGCAGCAGCAGGAGCTGCAGGGAAGCCTGCAGGGAAGACATTGAAGGCTATCTCCACCAGGTGCTCTGCCTAGAAAGTGAGGGCCAAAACAAGTCACCTGGTAACCGTCAGGTAGTGTCAGTCTCTAGAGTTTGCTGGATTTTAGAGTCTTTAGGAAAGCTTGTGATCAGCTGCAAGGGTGAGTAGGTGAGTGAGCTCATGCCTCCTGCACTTCAACGTTTGGGGCAAGCATTGTGGTTGTTACGTTAAGAAGGTGGAAAGAACCAGCTCCTGGGCTGAAGTCATCTACAGAAATAAGAAGGGTCTAGCTTGCAGCTAGACAGCTGTGTCAGATGCTTTCAGAAATGCTTACAGCCTAGATTCTAAAAATTACCTAGGGAAACAAAAGAGAAAGATGCAAACCCCTGGATTTTAGATGTCAGGCTTGTGGAGTGGAAGCAAGGCATTTCAGGTCTCAGTGCTCCATGTGGAATAATATATGAGGTGTTTCAGAAGAAACACAGCTTGCAACTTTCTGCCAGTCTCACTGGAAAAAGAAGGCAATCACCTCCCAAATGTAGTATCTGGGGTGGGAATCTTCCCTTGTTGATCTGTGTGAAGAAATTGCGAGCCTGGTGTGAAGAGTGCTGGTCTGCCTCTCTGCTCACAGAGGATGTGCATGTATGCACATGTAAGTACAACATAGGTCAGAAAGTCCTCAGACCCTGAGGTGGTAGGGACAGCCCCTGTGTTACAGCTGGCCTTGGCAGGCAGTTAGAAGGGAGGAACTTTCAGTGCCTCACACACATGCTGTATGTAACTGCTGTGGAAGAGAAATGGGGGGTGGACCCTGTGGACCGCTGCTGTAGCCTGAGCTGTGTATATTGATTGAGGGAGAAGGTTTCTTCCATATATTCATAGAGGCTGGTTTAGCTTGAGCTGGGACTCAGAGACTGTGTCTCTCTTTCTCTGGTTATGATTTATTACTTCAATCCAATTTATAGCCATTTACAAGAATGCTGAACTGGCTGTAAATCAGTAAAAGACCATAAAATACTCATGAGAACTGCTGAAATCCATCTGGGTGAGCTTCCTTGCCTCCCAAGAGCAGCCATCTGAGGGCAGGAAGATGTAGCCCTCCCGTCAAGCCCACTAGCAATGATGGGGGTGGGGGTGAGATGTAGTGCTCAGCTAAAGGAAAAGGTGAAGGAAAGGAGGTTTGCTTTCTGTGGGCATACAGGAGACAGCAGAACTGTTGCCCAAGGAGCACAATGGAAATAACAGCAGCTCTGTAGGGGTTCCTCAGAAGAGCTTCACATGAGTGAAGGACTTAAGCAAAATCCATGGGGAAACAGTGAGTGAAGTTGCTTTCAGTGATCTATGATTGTCTGTCACAGAGTCAGAATACAGAAAGCCCTCACAAAATGCACAGTAGGGATGGTCTTGTATATTCATTACCCATATTCCTGGACTTCCTCGCACCACGGCCATGTGCGATAAGGACCCACAGGTTAAGGGCTAAGGAAGTCCCTGTGTTCATCACCTGCAGTGCTCTGCATGACACAGTGGTGCGGGTAGCTCTGTGATAATTTCTACCTCAAGTTCTGAGTGCTGCACTTGGACCACAGCTCAGAATAATCTGGTCTTAATTTAACAACATCCCTGCAATGAAGCCTCCCCGCAAGCCTTGGCACACTGTCCCAGAAAGTTATTATCCTTTCAGTTAAACACTGCTAGTCTGAATCTGCCTAGCTGCAGATCTGTGGCTGTCTTGTGCATGTGCCAAAGTGGCATGGTGCTTCACCTCTGAGCTGGTATTTCTGACTGGGCTGGCTCACCTCTGGGATGCTGCTGCAGTTTGCCAAGAGCAATGAACCCTGGGCAGTGCTGTGTGTCTATTTCCTTTCTTGTGTGCAATGCCTTGGGGAGAGATAAGCAATTGTGCTGTCTATGCACTGCCTATGACCCTGTAGTGCCCTGAGAGTGAAATCCAGGCTCTGCTCTACTTCACATTCAAAACAACGGCAGAAAATAACTTCCACTTTCTTCATTTCTGTGGGCTTAGGCTCATGGACAAGGATAACGAGAAATTGCTATGGCCGAGTGGTGAGAGCGAGCAAGCTTGAAGAATGTCTCCCTTATCCCTCCAACCAGCACAGGTTTAAAAGTCAGTGTTGATCACCTGGCTGCTTGGACAGGCTAAATCCATGCCAAGGGAAGCCCTGATGAGAATGAGGGAAGATAACTCACAATAAACTGTTGAAAAGCTGGAACAACCTTACCTCTCCATATTGAATGGACTATGCTTTTGCCCATCTCATGTAGGATGCAGGCTCTAGCTTGGTGCCTGCTATTCTGCACATCACAAGCTTTTGTGGGTGGGGGATACCTGGGAAAAGAGAGGCAAATTAGGTCAGCTCTGCTGATCCATGCAGATTCTTCACTGCTGTGCACTTAACTGGCCTCCTTCCTGGCTATCCAGTTAAGTTTCTGAAGCCCAGGTTCCATTTTCTCCATAATCTTAGGCCTAATTAAAAAATAAGCAGTCTCCTCCTGTTGCATTTTTTTTTCCTGAGGAGAACTCTCTCCCAGGGTTTTCTTCAGAGACAAGCCAGCAATGTCACTGTCCCATGACAAAAGTCCCAAGGTTGCAAGTTTCTCTCTCACTAACAGATGTTTTCCCTTTTTTTTGTCACAGGAATTAGATAACCACCATCTCATAGACCTACTGCTCACTGCGTGTGCCCTTAATGCTCTGTGGGAAGTTCAGCTCAGAATGACGATACCTGAAATGCAGTGGTATTATGAGTGCATGAAACTACTGCTAAAGGTTTGGTTATAATTAAGGGATTATACAGTGTGTGATTCTCTGACAATGGAATATTCTACCATGTCTGCCATAGCCTGACATTTTAATTCAAAATGTAAGGAGTCTACAGCTGGTTTGTTCTTTTATTTATTTCAGATTGAGTTGTGTTAATAATGGAGCTTTCAATTAGATGACTGGACAAAAAAATAAAGTAAGCTGCAGGAAAAAGAGAATGGTGGGTTCCATTGCCCAGCAGTACCTCATTCAATCCAAAACTGAAAAAGAAAAGTTTCTTTTAATTGTAGGGAGGATGTTAAGTCATTTCTTGTAAAAGTCTTTTCTTAAGCATGGACAGTTTTTAAAAATGGTAACATCATTTCAACAATTAAAAAAAAAATCTGACTTTTTTGAGATTTCTTTCCCTGTATCGCACTTTTTTTTTTTTTTTTTTTCCGGAAGTGTGCATGTCAAAAGAGAACCAAATTCACTTAAGTCTTCAAAAGTAGAATTTTTGTTCTGCTCAAGAATGTTGTGTATCACCTCTCCCAATGAGCTGTTTTGTGATATCGCAGTTCCAGTGAGTTTGTAGGGTTCCATATTTATTTCCTCTTGGTACGACAAGAGCAAATAGTCTCCTTTTGAGCGAAAAACAGTTCAAAATATGTTCTGCAGTGCTAAACTGTAGTTTCAAAGTCAAGCCTTGCATAAAGTAAATGTTTCTGCAAGTCAGAATGAGGTGCACTGATAGACTGAAATCTTTCTTGTTTCAGCTGCTTTACTCAGACATGGCTAAGTCAAATATAGTAAATAATGTCTTGTACAGGAAGGTAGAAGCTTCTCCCAGACCTGAGCTGTCTGTGTAGAACAAGAGAAGTTACTATAGTAAGTAAGTGTACCAAGATTGTGATGCATACGCAGGAAATAGATTTGTTGTGAAGAGGCAAACCTGCCATCTGATAGTAACTGGGCAGGTGGTGATTTGTGATTACCGTTCCTGAGTAGCTGAGAATTATGCACATCCTATTATGTTTGTTAACCCATCTGTCCTGCTTACCCCCCACATACTTCTATCTTGTTCTCATCTTTAAAGCTATTAGATCTTTCTGTAAGAGGTTGTAATTTACTCTGCTGAATTATGTCACCAGTGTGTCACCAGTGTGTCCCCAGGCATGTCCTGTTTGTCTGTGTGTCCTTCTTGGCCCTGACTGACTGTGAGCAAACATTCAATCTTTGGAAGAGATGATATTGTTGATGTGTTTATACTGATTTGAGGGAGCGATCTGAACAATTGGATTGTTGTCCAGATGAAGGCAATTTCAGGATCACATTTGCTCCTTGGTAGCCAAGCTTTGGGGTTCAGTGGAGATGTCTATAAAGGACTTTACACATTGTTGGTTACTGGTGTGTGTGGAGTAGTGGCATTTTTTGGGGAGCCATTTATTTGAAATATGCTTGGGCAACAAGTTTTACTTCCACTGGAACACTCTTGACTATCTCATATCATGATTACTTGTGTGCAATAGTAACAGGATACACTTATTGCAGTCTTTTTTTTTAGTGATTTTCAATGAGACTATGGCAGTGGACCTGTTTGTGATCAGAAAGGTATGTGGAGGCAGCCTTTTATCCTTCATCTGGAAGTCTGAGGTGGCCACTCAAATCAGAGTGGATAGGGAGACCCAGTAGAGAATAAGGTGAAAGCTCATTCAAAACAAAAGGGAAACAATGGTGTAAGATAAAGGAAAGCACAAGCCCCAGGATCCAGACAGAATTGCACAGGTGAACTTCGTGCACGTTGTCTAAGCCATTAGTAACCAGCAGAGAAGAGATCCTGAGGTTAGTTGAGACCTGGCATGCAACAGCTCACAGTAGGCTCAGCTGTGTCCCCCTGCATATTGTGCCTGCGTGAGGTTTCCCCAGCCCACTGTTATTACCTGTTGCCAAATAGAGGGAGGGGTGGTAAGAAAGGTAGAAAGTGATGTGGCTATTCTAAGCTTCAGCCTTAAAGCAACTTCTTCCTTTCATGGTGCTGAAATGGGGAAATGGCATGCAGGGCAGTGCATGCAAATCATCTGAAATGGGATCAACTCTTTTCCATCCTGCTCTTCTACTTTGATTTCCATGTTAGCTCTCGTTTTTCCCTTGCCTGTGTTTTCTGTCAGTGTTTGACCTTTCCTCCCTAGTCCTCTGGCCTTTTCTATTCTAAGCCGATAAGAAGGAGCTCAGAGTTGATATGCAGGAATCCCTGGACACAGCTATTTTTTTCATCAGTAGTTAATTTTCCACTTCTTTTATTTCCTTTGAGATTCAATACATCTACTTTCATGCTTCTGTGATTCAGTTTGTGGAGGAGACAGACAAGGAAATGCTGAATAAATCTCTTGCCTTCTGTCTCTCTCAGTCCTTTACTCCCATTTTTGCATTGCTCCCTCTCCTCCTCTTACTTCATACCACCACTGTTTTCACATCTGTGGGGTTTTTTTGTCTCCCTAGGATTCCAGCTCAGGACAATTATAGATGTTGAGAGGGATTTCAGAGATAGCATGTTTTGTTGACTAGAAGATGTGGCTCCAGCCCTCCCAGACTCTCACTGTAGGCACTTCAGAAAGCTGCCACATGGCTTCACTTAGAAGCTCCACTGGTCCTGGACAGTGCCAGCTCCTGAGGAGTATGCAGTGAAGGGTACATTGTTTTCTATAAATATCATCCCTTTCAAGTATTTCATCTTTGTAATAGAAGAAAAAAATTATTAGAGGGGAAAGGCGACATGCTGTGCAAATGCATCTCCAGCGGAAGGAGAACAGGAGAAGAGGGGCAGGAGAGAAAATGATGGTTGAGGAATACATTTAGCGCAGGTAGCTCGGTGTGCAGCTGCTGTGGGAGCTGCAGGGTGAGTTCTCAGGGCAGGAACCCAAGCCCAAGAGGCCGTGAACTGTTGATCATTTGCACAACAAAAGGCCCCAGGACCTGTGGCTGAGCCAGGTGACTGGACACTGAGAGACAGCAGGAGACAAGGACTCAGACTTTCCTGCCCTTAGTCTATGAAAATATAAAAGCTCGGGGTTTCCTTTGTCAGGGTCCCTCCTCGGAGACACCAGCTTGAGCTGGTATTTTGTTTAGTTATTGTATCAAGATTGAATTATTTTAAGGATCAGGATGTCTGAGACTGCTATGAGACACCTGGGATCTAACTGATAAGAAAACCTGGTCTGACTGTGTAAGTGTGGAGTGTGTAGCTGCGAAGGGGGGCTCAGTCCTAGCTCCGGTGGTGCAGGTGTGACTGCCAGAAAGGCTCCTGGAGGGCTGGACAGAGAAGTTTGCTGAACACAATGGAAATAATTCCTTGAGCTTCTATGTTCACTTCTGTCCTTTTACTTGGTGCAGAGGCAACAGTTTTCCATTAGGAAATAGTCTGCTTAGTTTGTCTTCTAGCACAGTAAACTACCATCTAATTACCGGGAGAGGGTTGCTAGCTAACTAAATGCTATTTTATACGAGACTCATTTGTAGCATCTGACTATGTTAAAGTAGCTGAAGTCACAGGCTAACAGTACCTGTCATGTCTGAGGGGAACACGTGTTCATTTCTGAGCAACTGTCTAGTTGTGTGATTTTTAGGAGGCATGTCTGAGGGAGCCCATATGGGCAAAGAACTGCCAAATGTGTTTCAAATTCGTCTGGGAGAAGTCTGCTTAGCAGCCAGCCAGGACTCAGACATTGCATTCAAATAGAAGCAAGTAAGTATCATTCAGATTATTAACTGAGCATGAGAGGATACAGGATTGTTTCACACAGGCACTAGGAAGGTTGTTTGGATTGTTTTGGTTTTGGTTTTGTTTTTTTATATACAGAAGTCCAAATGTCCCTCTTTGTATCATGGAACCAATGATGATGAAGTCCACAGAGACAGTGCAATATGATGAGGATTAGCATGTGGGCTGTTCAAGAGCTAAAAACTTTTCTGACTTCTCAGGTGGTCAGATGGGCTATGAGAGTCAACTATGTTGTTGAAATGTTTGAATCCAGCTAATATAAACTTCGTTGTTCTTTTAAGACCATGAAAAAGATATAGGTCTTATCCACCAACTAAGCACTGGTAGTATTCACAATGGTTTCCAATCTGTCATACTGAGATGCTAATACTGTGTATTAGAGTGTAAAAGGATCTGTGATTTGCATTCCCCCTTCTTAACCCGCTGATTTTCACCTAACTCAGGAGTTAAAATCTCTTTCCTGGATCATCTCTCTATAATAATAACAAAACCAAAAATCTTTCCTCACTTTTGATTCTTTTATGAACTGGAAGAACTATAAAGAATAAATCTGTGCAGCTGGTCTGATGGACAAATCCTCTGCTCTGTTTAACATTATGCCTAATTATCAGGGAGGCATCCCATTATCTGCCATCTTGAGTCATTATTGGTTTGATTTGACTTGCAAGAGCTTCTTGTTCTCAAAGGGAATGAGTCTTCAGTGTGGACTGGTGAACAACCTTGGCAAGCCAGGACCCCAGAAGGAAGAGTGTAAGGCCCAGCAATGAGATAAGTAATTGTTTAAGAGGGCTTCAAGAGGAATTAACTCTCCATTGCTTTCTACTGCTGAAAAGGAGATTTATGGCACTTTTATTCAACTATGCAAATGTGACCTCAGCTCCAGAGAAAGGTGTGTTCTATACATCTAGAAAAAGATCAGGCAATGAAAGAAAACGTTTATGTGTCACAAAAGGGAGCCCTTGCTATGTGCCTAAGCGTTAGCTATCTTAAGCGGAGGATATTCTGATGGCAATTTGAGCCCAGAAACAAGTAATTAAGTTTGGGCTCCAAAGAGACCTGATGAAGAAATGAATCATTTAGTGTTGTGACTGGGCCAACAAGTTAGGGGGAACACCAGGATTTTAACCAGAACATAACTTTTTTTGTAGTAGTGTTGCCAAAACCAGACATCTATACCTTCTCATTTGGTCAAATCCAAAATGCCATCTTTAATCCCCCTCCTGCATTTTCAGGATAACTGCTACTAAAGTGTTTTTGTTATGCAGGGCATCAGGCATTTTTACAGTACCAGAACACAAAGACTCTTATTTAATGGAAACAGGATCCAAATATCTGCTGAGTTTTCCCAAAGAGGATATGTGTATGGCGGGGTGTTTTTTAACCCAAATATAAGCACCTGTATTCCTTTGCTTGGCAGGAGATCAGTCACAGACCAAAGATGATTTATGGTCTTGAGAAGATCTTGTTATACTAGATGATCTCAGGAGATCTCTTCCAATCCCAAAGATCCTGTAATTCTGTAATTAAGCCACTATTGGTGGCAGCTCAAACTGAGTGACCGAATTGGCAACTTTGGAACAGATCCTTTTGACCTCCAGAGAGAGTGGGTTAAAATCTGCCTTTCATGGGTTAGGAGTCCAAACAACAGGGTGCAAAGGTGGGACATGCTTTCTGGTTGTCCTGTTGTCTAAAAGTACGTACAATTCCATTTGCAATATGAACAGCACCAAAATAAGGGTGTAATTTATAGCCACCTTTATCCTTCTAGCTGATAAAGGATTTGGTGATCTCAGCTATATCTAGACTAGGCAAGGGTCCTGGATGTGCCCAAAGCTTTGGCATGTCTAAAATACCATCTGCAGTACCAGGGAAATTGGTCTTGTATCCTTGTATATGCTGCTGCTTGATGTGCAACTGGCAGTCTAAGGTTCATTGATTATGAGCTAGATTAAAAACAAAAATCTCAACCCAAAAACTCAGTTGATGAACTACTTTTGTTCTATTGCTGAAGAAACCATTTTTTTTTCTGCTTCTCCTGCAGCTAAACACTCACCACTCCTCATTGAGAATTTTGGTTATTTGCGTTTTCCATCCTCTGTTCACCACAGTTACTCTAAAGAGTAGTTTATACATAGTTTGGGTGAAATTCCACAGTGATTGCATTTGTGGGAGAAAACAAATTGAAAATGTGTGTGTATACGTATAATAGAAAAGGGTACCACTTGAGACTGTGAGCTTCATAAGTAGAGGTACTAAGTTCTGAACTGGTGGATGGGAACTATTATGATTGGCAGTAATGATGCCTCAGTTCAGTTGGATCTGGGATATCTTGATGTGAGAAGAGTCCCAGAGATGAACAAAATCCAGAGAATCAACTGCAAGTTTTCACTGATGGTGGATGTACAGAAACTGGAAGTAAGCAAATGTATGACCAACTCACCTAAGGCGTTGGAATTCTTTACAAGCTTTTAAAGGATTGGACACGTTAAAGAGACATGCAGGCTTGCTTTAGGGTGTAGGAGTAACAAAGGGATGTTAGTTAGATTGGCTTAGGGATGTAGGAATAATAGGATGTAATTTATATTGCTTAAGGATGTAGAAGACAGAAGATTTACATAGCATGGTTTAAGGCTGTAAAAGAAATAGGATTAAATTAGCCACATGAAAAATTTAGGTGTTAGGAAAAAATTTCCCTTAACAAGTCCTGCAGCATGGTTTTCCAAAGGAAGAAATGACAGTAGGATCAGGCTATTTCTCTCTGAATTTAGAAAGACACTGGGTAAATTGTATTATGCTCCTGTAGCATCTGGCATGCAGAGGTGGAAACAGGAAAGAAAATAATAGGATTTGATTGGTTTATCTGGTATAAATTTGCTAGGTTTGTTTTTGACTTTTAAGAGCCTTCTCTGTGTAATTTTTTTTAACTGCATATGGTATGTTGTTATGTGTAATGTTACAGGTGAGAAATCAAGCACACAAAAGACTAGAAAATAAAATTTTTTAAAAAGTGATAATTTCTCTTGAAACATTAACTTATCTGTGTTACAAAATGTATCAAGGCCCTGTTGATAAATGGGAAAGGGTTCAGAGAAAAACCCACTGGAATGATGCAAAATTTGGAAAACTGCCTCAGATTACCTAGGAAACAATCTATTTAGAGAACACTGAGAAGGATCTTCACCATAGGCCGTGCTTACCTACTTAGGGAGAAGACTGCAGCAATTCTGGCAAAGAAAAGTCTCACAAGACCCAGTAGTTGCATGCTGAACTACAGGAAAAAAAAAGGGAGGGGAGTAAGGCATTTTTAATGGTGAAGATAACTTTCCATTGGGATGAAACACCTGGAGAAATAATAACTCTCACACAGATCAGTTTTTTATATCAAGACTGGCCTGCTGTTTAAAAGAGAGATTCTGACTCAAACACAGGCATTTTGATAGAGAAATTTTTAGTTGAAATTCAATGGTCAGGGCTAAATAATCAGATAAAATCCTAATCTTTCCTTCTGCTTTTGATATATAAATTTCTCCTTTCTATTGCCTATTTGGTATCTTCAGGAATAATGTGGGTAATTATAAAACTGGGAAGTTTTCGATTTTCTTGCATAGCTTGGCACATATTTTGTTCTCATGGTTACAGGGAGACTGCACACATCAATGTGTTCATCTCTAGAATGCAGTCTCCAGTGCACTGCTACTTCCTGCACCTGACATCAGTACTTTTCTCATTAGAAATATCTGTTTGGTCTGTGTGCAAGGGTGGACATCATCCTTACTAGCACTGGAAGGCCATACTTGCAAGATTCCCAAGAACGTGTCTTAAAACTGAAAAGGTGGTACAGATAGGGCCTGGGCTTTGAAGATTCTTTCACTGTGGACAGGGCAGCAGCACAACAAAAGGTGTTGTGATGTCTGGGAGGTAGAGTGCCCTGGGCAGTTTTTATGAAATAGGTTGCTACATCTCTAGAGACTGACTGGCACAGAGGATAGGAAGGAAGTATGGTAAGAAAACGGAGTTTATTGTGTGAAAGTAAGCAGGAGTACAATGGTCTTCCTGCCAAGGTGAGCAAAGTCAGGCCAGTGAAGCTGGAAGTGAGTTAGGGTACCACAAATGATGTAGAATTTGAGTGGTTGAGAAATGACGCTGCAATACCTTTTACATGAAGAAATAGAAGGCTAAGTGAATGGGTGGAGGGAGGATGCAAAAGAGTGTTATTAGGGGAGTCAGGTTTCTGTACACCAAGCATGTAGCTACTCTCTCATTTCTCTCCCTCTGGGCCCTGTGTGCTTAAAAGGGTCTCCACTACTTCAGCAGAAACCTTTCCCAATGCAGTGGTTGCATTTGGCCTAGAGGAAAGCAATGTTTTGCAAAATGATCCTGTGTTATTCAGCCTTTTCTCTAAGTATTTTGCATAGAGCTCCTCCTTTTTTCTTTTATATGTTTTATTTATTTGTTCATTTATTTACTTATTTTCAGAGGGTGCTTAACTTCCTTCCCCCACTCATAAAAGATGATAAAGTTGACAAGAGTTAGAAAAGAGTGAGTTGGGGAAAAGACATCCAGCAGCAGAGAGAAACTGAGAAGTCTGGACATGGGTCTGTCAACAGGAGAAGTAGAAGATCATTCATGGATGGAAAGTGCTTCCAAAGTAAGTGCTGCGGTGTTAAAAAAAAAAAAAAAGGATATGAATGGGGCACATGATCCTTGCAGCCTTTCTTCAAGGGCTAAATCCTCAGGCTAAGAGAAAATGGAAATTATCTTTCCCCGTTTCAGATAAATCTCTATTCTTTGTTGGAATTAAAGTAAAAATGCAATTTTCACAGCAGCAGCTGTCAGAGACTGAAGTAGTTAATGGCTTAAACATTCTAAGATCACCAAAAGACTTTTGTCCACTGTAGCAGACTTAAAAGAAACAGCTGCTCACCCAGCAAAGCCTACACCTCCCTTAATATGCCTACTGTGAAAGGATCTTCAGATCAGGTAAATGGGTGCCATTGTCCAACTATCCCAGGTGCAGAAGGGTATGCACACCTGAAGCTACAAACTGGATTTCCAGATAAAGGAAGAGGCTAGTAAGAAGCAAGTCCTGTGAGATGGGGTAATCCTTCTTATCGTGCCAGTGTCCTCCCTTACATGATGATTCTGCTGTAAAACCTTGAAGACATTTCACATCAGGCCTGGGCTATTCATCTCAAAGGTTGGACCATGATGGACCAACTGATGCTGAGTCTTAGGAGTTGTCAGAGACTCGTGACATATCCTGGGGCTTGTCTAGTAACACTAAACATTGTAAAATTCCCTGCCCTAGGGGAGGTACAAGGTGTTCCCACCTGAGTTTGAAGTGTGTAATAATTTATGAAGTCTTTGATTTATTTTTTTTTTGGGGGGGGGGGCTTCACCTATCCCCAACAGATTCAGACCATCACTCTGACAGGATTTTGACCACCACTTCAGCCAACACACATGGAAGCTGCAACTACTGAGTTTCATCACTGGATCCAGTGGATGGTGACTATATATATATCTTAGGACCCTAGCCTTTCTTTCTCTTTCACTCCCTTATACCTTTCCTTAAGTGTTATGCTTTAATGTTGCTGTATTACTATAGATGATGACACGTGAAACCGCAACATACCTGTTTATTTCTGAAAAAAATTGTTCCAAAATAAACTCTACCTATATATGTTTAGGAACACCGATTCAGTGTTGTTTCACTCTAATCCATACAAAGAGATTTATTAGCAAGACCCTGGCTTACCCTCCCCTTCTGGAGTGTGTCATAACAGCAGCTTGAGGCTCTACAAGTGTTCATGGGAACTGTAGTTTAAGGCATTTTTCTCCTACCTGCCATTCTGTCTGTAGATGCCTATCCCATAACTCCAAAGACCAGTGGTTGGTGTTGCTTTTGGGCCGAGTATGATCTGTCTGTCTTGACTCTGATGGGTAAGTCCTGGACCCATTTAAATTAGGTCTGTTAAAGCTTTAGGCCCATTATACACATGCATGGTGATTTGGGGGAATTCTATCACACTGAATTTCTTTTTTAAAAGCATAATCCCTATTTTCCTAACAGAAACTAGTACTGTCTGCCACGTTTATCCTTTTTGGCAGCGGTTGTAGCCCCTGGCCTGTAATTTAACTCATAAGGATATGATCTCTTCTCCCAAGGGCATTTTTACTTTCCTGTAAAGCTCTGTCACTGCAGAGGGCCAGGATATGCTCAGCAGAAGTAGCTGAGCCAAGAGGGATGGTATGATTCCCTACCCTCCCTTAGGAAAGAAATGAAAGACAAACGGTAGGGGTCCAGAGTAGGAGAGGAAAGGCTCTTTTTTTCTAGCACAGAAGGATTGGCATACAGAAATAAGCTGCCAGGGCAAAAGCTTCTGCTTCTGGGTGATAAGCCACCCAGTCAGAGTAAGTTGGGAGGGGTGTCCTGGAGAACAAAGGCCTTTCTGGTCTGGCGTGCTGAGAGTCAAGGTGATAAAACAGCTGGCAGAGTTAATAATGAGTCCACATCATTCCCAACCAGAACTGTCAGGGCTGTAAGAAGTAGAGACTGGTGTGCGGGAGAATTCTAGATAGGTGCTTGTGTAGGGAAAAAAGAACTAGGGAGAGATTGAGTAGGACCTCATAGAGTGTGGTGGAAGCAAGGTTGGGGAATGCTAAAATACTGAAAGATGACAAGACAGCTCTACAGAGCCTGATCAAAGAGGTAAATGTTTAGTGTAGTCATTTCACTTCTCCTCAGCCACTGCCTACTGCAGTCAGTGACATATTGTTGTTAGTATGGTGTGGGACTGGACCATAAGAGCATTCTGTGTCAGAAGAGACTCATGTTCTTTAAGGTGTCTGCTCCAAAATTACTACTGTTGGACCAAATTCTAAAGCCTTTATTCATCCAAAATTATCAGCATCTCAGAATGACGTTTTGCCTGAGTAACAACTGCAGGATTTTGCCCGTTCATCAGCTTATGTAATTCTACAAAAATTACATTATTTAGAGTGCCCAGTCCTGTCTTGAAGCATCTCTACTAGCACAATGATTTTAGCCATTCCTAGAGAGGAACCCCTTCAGAGGCTGGTAAACTTCTGGAGGGAAAATCTCCATGGGAAAACAAGGAGCTGCAGAGAGTAGTGATGGTTCCCCCTCCTCCTTCCAGTGAGCAGGTAATCTATGAGGCAGTCAGGAAAATAGCAACTTGGACATAAATTTGAATGTATTTTTTCTTCTTTGCTTTTGACAGGAGTCCTTGTATTTACAGTATTAGATGAGTTTTCTGAATGCAGTTAGGTTGGAAGGAATCTGCAGTGCCTTCCTTACCTGAATGGATGTGTTGCTTAAGTCTCTTAGTCAGCTGGAGAATTACCAATGGAAGTGAGACGAGGACTTTGACAGCTCTGTATCCTGCCTTGAACGGAGGGCAACATCGACTATTTCAGCAGAAATTGCAAGGTGCAAAGAACATGGAATAATCTACCAAAGAGACAGTTGCTGCTTGACTGGTGAAGGCGTTATGTGAACCAGTAAAAATGTCATATCCTCCGTAACCTGAATGGGAATGTTTTTACTGGTAACATTTAATACCCCTGTAATTTACTTGCTCCTTGGCTTTGTCTGCCTCAGCAGTGACTTCCATAGATAATACTCTTAAAGGTGGCTTTTTATATCAGCAAAAAGCCTTTTTGTAGTTGCAAACTACTGATAGTGTCAGGGACTTTGCAGAAGATGAAGGCTGTGATACTCTAATTTGCTATAATTGTATTTCTTGGTGGCTAACCTCAGAATAGGTAAGAGGTGGCTGATTATTGCCTTAGCTCAAGTGGCTAAGGGCTTAGCATAAGAGGTTCAGCCTCTAGCAACCAAATGCTACCAGTGTGTGTTGCAGCTGCAGCTACAACAATTGCACTTGTGCAAGTCAGAGGTCTGGCATCTCTCTACATGGACTGCAGCAAGAACGATGGCAACTGGAGAGGTCCAATAAAGAGGAACTTTCATATTATACTGATTTATTGCAAACTACCAGGATGCAACAGTAAACTCTTCTACTCTCTTCACATTACTCTTATTTATACTTAACATCCAATACTTTGGCTGTCATTCTTTAATCAAGATTTCTTTTAAACCTGTCTGAATTGCTTGGGGAAAACCCTGGGTAAATATTGTTATTAGATAAGTAATAAGACACAACAGGGTGTGAAATATTACCCTATAACTCATGCCTACTCTATAGCAGTACATTGAGTGGCACAAGGCCAAATGGCTTTGTGTGTTATTTTTTTAGTTAAATCAAATTAAAAAGACACCAGCAAAGTGTCTGTGGCTGTTAAAACATGGCCATGGTGGTAGGGGGAAGAAGGGAGAAGAGTCATTTAATACGGTGTGCTGTCAATTGCTCACTTTTTAATTTAGTGAACGATGAAAAGTACTAAGTGGAGAGCCCTGGAGATAGGTGTCCTTCACTTATCTAGAGGACAGATTGGACAGAAGCAGCAGCAGCGTGAGCTCTGCCATCACTCTGTGGCAGCAGGCTTGCAAGTTCCACCTCTGGTGGGTTAAAAGGATCCATTTGCAAGGTCCCATTCAAACTTTTGTCACTCAGCATGACCTCCCATTAACTGTGGCTTAATAAGGTGCTTCCAGGACCATAAGTTGCCTTGGGGGCATCTGTCATATTAGAAGCAAATTGAGGCTACCACTTATGAAAACCACCAGATAGATTATTACTGATGAGTTGAGATTCCAATCTGGGACCAAACTCAGTCTCTGCATAAGTCAGATGGTGCTGTCTCATTTGGCTCATGTGGCAGGGAAAAGGCATCCCTAATGTGTTGCACACTAAAAGACCTTTCTTAACTGTTTTCTAACTTTCTGAGCCATGTCCATAACCATTTTTTTTTTAAATTCAGCTTTATATACCACAGTATGCAATCCTGTCTGCACAGGATGGGCGCTTTGGCTGGAATTGTCAGGGCTGCACTTTGGCTGCAGAGATGAACTGGCCTCCTCTGAGCTCTCACTTCTGTTTTAGTTTAGAACGACCTTTTTATGGCTAAATGGGTCCTGATCTGCTACTTTATGTAATAGCCCATTTGCTACACGCAGGAGTCTGTTTCCAGGAATGGGCAAGTGCGTCTTGGGTTGGCTAAATTGTACATTGGCTTTTCAGGAATTAACTCCTTGCACTGCAAGGAAAATGTTAAATTTTCATAGAATTTTTTTTGTTTGTTTGTTTTGTTTGCTTTGTGCAGACAGATGCTGTCGTGTCCCTTACCCAAGGCCCATTAGCTACCCAGCAGCTTCTGACTCAGACAGCCAGGCTAGAAATGTAGAAAACCATATCAAGAGATGCTCATTAATCCTTATTTGGTTCCTCCCATAGGCATTTTCCTTACATGCCCAGCATTTCTCACATGCTGGACTCCCTGTGCAACAGGAGGCTTCCATTTGCTTTAGTCTTTAAAGATCCAAGCAGTTTATTTGTGGAGCTTGCTGTGCTGCTTATTCTCTGATGCAGGGGTGGGGGGGGGGGGGGTGAATATAGTCTAGTAAGTCTAGAGAAGTGGGGGATCCTTTACTTTTTCTTTCCTGCCTCTATGGACAAAAGAACATGGAGGCTTACAAAGAGCTTTCTCCCTGTGGTTTGAGCCTGGGAGAATTCCCAGAGCAGTGCCGTGTCCTCTGCATGTGTTCATGTGTATATGTTGGCTTGCAGTTAGCATAGAGATACATCAATATTCCTGATGACAATAAATACAGCTATTAGGATGAGTTGAGAGCTTATCTTAATTGGGTAACAGATGAGCAGGCGTATGTTGCTGTTGAATCCATCAGCATTAACTGGGCAGAGGTAAGTTTGATCAATACTGACACTTGAGTGCATGGGTAGCCACTGGAAAATATTAATTTACAATCATGAGCGGCACCTCTCATTAACCAGAAATGTGTTAACCCTAATTGGTTCAACAGGGCCCTGCTGTACCGCACTGTGCTGCTCACAGTCTTCTTTCTAGTGCCTGAGACTGAGTTTTCTACTGACGGGAACTCGATGGTGCTCAAGTTTTGTGTTTTGGGTGGCCCGGCTGGCAGCTGTACTGCAGCATCCATCAGGGCAGGAAGGTATGCAGTGCACACCCACCTGGGTATACAGCCCATATGGCTGTGTAGACACGGAGATCTACATATTTGTCTGTTCATGCCTTATGGCCAACTTGAATAGGAATTAGGCTGAGGAGGAGCGACACCGATTTATACTGTTTGCAAGTTTGTACCACAAATCCATCAGCATTCATATACCATTGTATCTGTGAGTGCACTGGGAGAGTTGCATGCAGATATGGACTGAGTACGCTTGTGGTAGCATTAGGTTGCCCTCAGAACTGTCAGGGTATGTAAACAACACTGCTTTTAATGGGAAGACTGTATATATACGTGTGTGTGTATGGAATACTTATGAGGGTGTGTGAAAAATGTTTCTTGTGCTATAATGCCAGCAGTGACAATTTGTTTTCTCTCCCTCAACAAAATCCTCACAGCCATCCATTCAAAGCAGTCATCTTTGGCAAGTGCCATAAATATGCATAGTGTATATACAAATATGAGCTATAAGAGTTGAAATCATCTTGTAATTAAGGTCCACACCTGACAGTAAGGGAAGCTGAATTTGCTGTTAGACCTTCAGTATCTGTGGAGATAAGACTATCCACATCCACCACGGAAAGAATGAGAAATGATGGGCTTAAATTGTAGCCTAGATCTTCTTGCTCCATTTTAGGAATAACTTTCTAGCAGTAAGAATAGTTACACACTAAAACAGGTTGCTTGAGAAGATTATCAAATTTCTTCTTTGAAGTTTTCACAAAAAAAAGACCCAAGCTGGACAAACATCTGTTGGGACTAGTTAAAGGCAGAAGAAAGGGGATTTGTATCTTTTGGAATGCTTTTAATTTATGTTTTCTCATGCCTTTAGAAGCACAGATGTCTCTGCTTCTTTAGCTGAACATGGCTGGTTGTCAGCACTGCCTGTGCTTAGAGCAACCTCATTTGCAACAAACTTACCTGTAAACTCATCTCGCCTTAATATCTGTCCTCTGTTTTAACGGTAAAGCTTAAACAATGGCCCTAGTCAGTCCTCATAACTTGACTACCCTCCTTTGATATTCTGGGAGCTGCTTCCTTCTGCCTGAAATACCCCAGGCAGAAGGAAGCAATTTCTTCATCAAATGAGTTTCAAGATCAAGAAAGCTTTTTGTCTTCAAAATTTTCCTGTACTTGTGACTTCTCAACTCCTTAATCTTTCTTTCTTGTTTTAATAGTGAAGGGTGTTATGAAGTTCTTAGTAAAATTTCAATCAAAATATATCAGCACATGAAAATATTCAACTTTTGGCCTGCTACCCGGACCATGATTGCCCAGTCCCATCCGAGTCCCCAGCATTCTTTTGGTCTTATTGCCTCTCCAATTAGCCCAGCAATTTCTTTTTGGCATTCAGATGTCTGTACCATAATTGATTTCCAAAACACTTGCTTTTACAAGAAAAAAGCTATTACTTCTATGTAATTCCATAGAATAGTAAACAGTTCTCCCTTTTTGTGTAGAAATTTCATGCCTCCATCTGAAGTTAAAAGGCTGATTTTGTCTTCCCATTCCATCAAAGAGGGAATACCTGAAAGCCAGAGAATGTGAAGAAGAGCAACCCATAAAGAAATATATCCCAGTAGCTGACTGTTTGCATGTATGAATAATTCCAGTGAGGCTGTCTGAAAGATTTATTATTTGGCAAAAAGAAAAGGAACAACTGTTGGCTTGTTTGAATGCTTCCACAGTGAATGAGTATGGCATATGGAGATTGAGAATCAAGGTCAGACTCACTTATATCTAATTCTTGCTTACCTGTAGCCTGGATACTTGGTATTTATAATATTTGTACCACTGCTGTTTCTTGGAGCATCTTTCACAGAAGCTCAATGGGGAATTTTCCAACAGTTTTGTGTTGAAGACTTTCAGTTTGAGAAAATACAAGAATGTACAGCTTTTTGGTGTTTGTGGGTTTTTTTTCTTTTTAATGTAACATTTTTGGAAGGAGTTTTTGGTCTCAGCTGGGAATGTTTGATGAAAGAGACCAGCTGGACCTGAGAATCAAACAGCGTGGTGACCAAGGGTTTAACCAAGAAAGCTGGAAGTCACATAAAAGCCCTCACTCTGGCTCTGTTCCCAATAACCATGACTTTTCTAAGGGTTTTTTTGGGGTGTGTTTTTGGTTTTTTTTTTCAACCAGTTGAAGTGCTTTTTTCATCTTGCCTGAGCAGGGAGGTGGCTATTATACTTTGTATTAACTGTCCCCCTAGTTATCAAAAGAGGAGGAAATTGGTTGTGTAGGCCTGCTTGAGCACTCACCTGGGATGTGGGAGATGGAAAATACAGGAACAAGAACTAAGACCTCCCCAATCCAGCCAAATGCCTACCTATTTGTTAAACTTGAATCATTCCTTCTTGTTTTTGAAAAACAGCTTTGACAGGTCTTGGGTTTTTTTCCCTCCAGTGGGCAATGACTCATTGTCAATTGACTGACTCAGAAACTAGGCAGTCTCACACATGCCTGCTGGGGAATTTATCCTAAAGTATTTTCCCTGGTTGGCTCTTGTACCTCTGGAAGTGGGGAGTTCTGTAGGATGTGTAAAAGCCACTAAGCTCGCCAAGATCCTCTGATCAGCTTCACACTATTACCACCCTACTGACCATATCTGGATGCCTTAGGCTGTCCAAAGGGCTTTTGGTGGACAGTATAAGTATGTGAGAGAGCAGCAATGGGAAATGCACTGTGTGTGATGATGTAGACCATCTGTAGCTTTCTGCTATATGTTCCCACAAAATTATATTCCTGTGGAGGGAGATAACCTGTGACAGGGGCAATCCTTTCAGGCAAGTCCAGAGATGTTTAAGGGTCTGGAAGTGCTAGGTGGCCAGAGAATTTAACCTTATAGGTGTTGGCAGAAAGGACTAAGAAAAATATTTATGCAGACACTATGGCTTTGGCCTGAGGCTGTTATGCCTCCAGCTGTATCATATGTGCTGTATAATGAAAACTTTTGGCAATATGAGAAAATAGTATAGAATTAACATTTGCTGGCCATTTCTAGCCTGCTGTTCTCTCTTTCAGAGCAACATTTATTTCAGAGATAGTTAAAGCAGACAAGACATTGGTATTTGGGATAGTGAGAAGGAATGAGATAAGATCTCATGCAAACAAGTGTTGGCAGTCAATGGAATTGTACTCCCTTTTCCAAGGGCTGGATCTGGCATTGTGTCTTAGAAGCCTTAGGAGATTTATTACCAGTTTGACTTGATCTGTGACACAAGATTTATGGCCAGGCTGAAACTGCCTAGAAATACCACTTCTCTCACTTTGTACCAGCACTCCATCTACCTAACAGAAAAATGCCCACTAAGTAGGGAATGCTCAAATGGTGGGCATCACTCAAGCCGAGGAGATCAACTATCTCCATGGTGGAGGTACAAGGTTCAAAGAAAGGCCCTGTGCCTGCACAAGGCACCCAGTGAATAGCGCCGTGAAGGAGTTCTAGATTGAGAGAAATACTAGCTTCTCAGAGCCAGATCAGAGCATTGCAAGGGTGTTCAAACCTTCTTCTCACACAAAAGGACCATGGCTTAGTAGTGAGGAGACTTGACTGTCTGGCTCTTCTGATATGCTTTTTAACTAGTCAGCTGAAAGGATTTGTGGTGAAGACATGAGAGCCGCTCTTCCATTGGCCACACAGCAAACTGAAAGCCCTTGTCCAGTGAACATCATACCTCTTTTTCTAATCTTCACCCCAACTCATCTCTGCACAGGCTCAGACCTTTAGTTTAGTGAGGCCGTATAAATGACATTTCTGTATTTTACAATGTTTTTATTAGTGATAGAACCACAGAATTATGGGCACTTTGTAGCTCAGCCCAGAAGTCCTTGTAATCTGCTTAAGGCAAAAATTGCCTTAACCTGTAGTGTTAGGAATCTAGTGTGATTGACTTCTCCTGTCTCATCTCTCTTCTGGGACTCTGGGTGCTCCTATAAAGTTGTGTATTCACAGACCTGTGACCTCCAAGCCAAGGAGGTAAGTCATTCTCTCTAAACCTGATAGTGGGAGAAATGGGATCTTGGTTTTTTGTTTTCTGACTAGGTAGCTGCAAGTTACTGTTGGATAAGAGGTTGGAGTCAGGGCAGGTGAAGGACAATGGAGCAGTTCGCTAACTTGTGATGGAATGTAGATGCTTCCTGATCTAGATTTTCTGATCAGCTGTACTCACCTGAGTTGATGGCTGCCTTTCCACTCACAATGTTGCTTAACTCAGTGCAATTTTATTTCCTGAGAGAACAATAAAAAGCACAGAGGTTACCATATCTATTAAGTCCCAGGAAAAAGGAAGAGGGTGGCAAGAGGGGGATAGAGAAAGAGACTTCCAATGCACACAGTTCATCTCAAGAGTGACACAGAATAGGGAAAGGGTCATAGAGGGTTTCAGAGCAATATATTGCCTCTAATTCATCATTACTGATATTTTCTGAGCACACAAACAACTGCAACCATTCCAGCCTCATTTATTTCTTTTGTTGTTGATTTTGGTGATTTTTTTTGGTTTATTTTAATGTTGGCTTCACCACTTCTTTCATCTGCCTCTTGGGTGATTTTTTCCCCCCACTATATTATTTTTTGTCACTGGATTGCTAGAGCCCCCCTGGATGCTATACAAGGTGACAGTTCCTGAGCAGTCAAGAAGAACAGTCAAATAGAATGACAGAAGCACAAAAAAAGGAGAGAAGAGAAACCCTCCAGAGCTGTAATTTCACTTCCTCTATTTTGTCTGCTCGCAGGGGCAATATAAACAGGAGAAAAATGACAACAGACTGCTCCACTTCTAATGGCTTCAAATGGTTTGAATCTGACATTGATGGGGAACTTGGAGAAACCAACAGCAATTCCTCAATTCTTCCTTTCTCACTGCCTTCCACCTGGACTTTGTGCACAAGAATGAAGAAGAGATGCCACAGCAGATAGTTATCACCCAGGCAGGGCACAGCAAATTCTTCACCTCCATCTATAGTCTAAAAATATTGTCTGACATGCACAAGAAAAATATGAGGTGAATTAACATTCTTGTTATATTGAATAACTAGCATAAAGACTCGAGTTTTTTTAAATTATACTCCACATGACCTCCAACAATTCTGTAGCCCTTTTGGAAAGATTCTGTGTTTTTCAAGGTCAGCTGAAGTGCTGCCTACATTAAGGAAGTTGGCACCAATGTAATTACATCAATACAGAGCACGTTTACTTAATGTAGAAAGGGCCTTGCTGTCCTTTCAGGAATGAACCTTGCATATATATCTTTCTGAAGGGAAAGCAATGAATAAAACAAATGTAGGGTTTACAGACATAACATGTGTTCCTCTTTTTGATGGAGAAACCTTTGATAGTTTTGAAGAAACTAGTTTTTTTTTTTTTTCTTTTACAAGACTTCTATTTCTAAAAAATGTTTTCCAAATGACATATAATTTACCCCCAGAAGCATTTTCCTCTGACAGGTGATCTAGTCATGCTGAATTTCAGGAAGAAAAGATATTTATTGAGAAACTTAGACACAATTAAAAACTGAGATGTGAAAGGAAATTCACTGTTCTACTTTGAATGTTCTGACTCACCAGATGTGTAGGTTCTCTATATTACCTGCTGTGTACAGAAGTTCTTTCTTGCTGGTTTTTCAGGGGTCAAAAGGGAGGATTCAGAAATGGGAAGCAGTAGGATCTGAGAATGCTATTTTTAAAACTTTCAGCTTAATTTCTTTCCCAAGATTTACTCTTCAAATAGGAGATGCAGCAAAACAGCAGATGTGCCAGGCATTTGCTGTCTCTTATAGTGGCAGATGAGGAGTTGCCCTTCTTCACCTGCTTCAAAGCTTATTACTCCACAAGCAGGATTCAGCTCCATATTCAGCCACTTGTATGTGGCTGATGCCTAGACTGATAAGTAAGAGCAGGCTTTGGTCAAGTGACTTCATTTTTGTTTGTCATCTGATTCTCAAATCGCAATGTACTTGCATTCAGAGAGCACCTAACAGGGGATGATGGAATGTGTTTGCATTGTCATTCTCTTGCAGACAGGGCAGCACTGGCAATGAAACAGTTTTCAATAGTAATGATAACTGGAATTTAAGATACAAGAGGCTGGAGAGTATTTTTTCAATAATCCTAAGAAGTGGTGTTGACTATGGTGAAAACAACATGATGAAATGTAACTACAGTTCCTGGAAAATCTTCTCATGTACGTCTTGCTCATTTCCCATGTGCAGGTCACTACCAGCTCATCTTTGCTTAGAGGAGAGTAAATGAAGGTTTTATTCTTCCCAAAGAGTCTATCTTTTGGATGCATTCAAGTTGTTTGATATTCCCTTGCACTTTTTCTCAATAACAACAGAACTGAACACCATACTCCTAAATGTACTTACAACTACAGCTACAGCTGAAGTTTTCTTACTGTGCCTAGGTAGACTCTTTTTTCATTATCATTTATAATTGTCAACTTGAATAACAATACCAAAATATTCTCAAATGATCTAGTTGATTGGAACAACCAAAGAGTACTATATACCAGGCTTTACTCCAGGAGGGAGAGCCATTATGAATTCTGCTTTCCTTAACTGATCCCTGACTTTGTGCCTCTTGAAACTATCATGCCTAGCCTAAGCTTAGTGATACTTCAGTAAATATCCTTGCTCTATGATGAGACTGGACTGTCATACATCTATCTCGTCTAAATGGCTCTCACAACAATCCTGTATTTTTAGGAAAGGCTTTATTTTCTACTGTAGACCACATATAATGGCAACCTGAACCCATCTAATGCAATTGTGCCATTGCTACCTTGCTCCACTTGTGTATATGTCATTACCAGGCGTTCCACCTTACCCCCCTCAACGTGGAATTTTCTCGGCCAACAAATCCATGAAGGCTTTTGTCAGTGGTAGTTGTAGCCCAGTTTCTGTCATGACAATGCTAGTTTGTCCATCCACTTATGATAACATTATCAAAAGCTCCTGTGTTCTTTAATAATCCCTCTGTTTCTCCAAGTTTGGTAGCTGATGCAAAAGGATAACAAGGAAACTCTTTAGTGAAGGTGTATCAGCTAGTTCCTGGCTGCCTAGAGAAAGCCTGAGCGTTGCTGTGTTCCTCTGTGGTGATTTTCATATTAGAGTGACTTCCTCCTACTCCTGTGATCTGTGTGTATGAAGAAGGTGATATTCTGCAATGTAATTTATCTCCTGCTAAAGCAGGCTCTATGCCAGGTAACTACTTTTCACCATGCTGGCCAATCAGTCGTGTTGACACTATGGTGTCACCTTTGTGACAGCTACTTTATAGAGGTAACAGAATGCTGGTAGCCAATTAGATTTTGCTGATAGCGATACCACAGAGTCTGTCCAACAGGGAAAAGGTGCACACCCGCAGATTGACAATAATAATATAATTGAAATGACAAAGCACATAGAGGCTAAAGTCATGACGTATTATAGATAGCAGCATATCTTCAGCCCTATAGGAGGGTACTGGCATAAAGGGTCTAGACAGTCTTTGAAGCTCCTAACCCAAGCAATTCTACTTACCAACAAATTTAAAAAGTGTTAACCTGGTCATAAACTATTTTCAGAAAACTAAGTAAGAAGAACAGGCTGCATGGCTGACATCTCTTCGCTCACAGGAGGCAGGGGAGCAGCTACTCCGGCCACATTGAACTTGCCTTTGCTGTGACAGAGGAGCATGAACTGATCTGTGCCATGTGCCCATATGGCAAGCAGGTAATTTTCTCTCGTGTGCCTCTCATAAAGAGAAGGGAAATGAAAAAAAGCAGGAAAATGAAAGAGCCTGCAAGCAGCACAATTTTTCTGCCACTGCAAGAGCCCTGTGTGCAGAGTCACCTCACACGTACTCAGGGAACAGCCAAGCGTGGCCGCTCAGACTGGGTGTTCTAAATCATTGTAACCTTTTGCAATGTTTTAAGTTTGCTACTTTAAAAAAAAATAAATCTATTTCATTTCTACATCTGAATTTCTTCTTTATACTCCGATGCACTCTTCCCAGAAGCAAGAACTATAGACATGTACTCTGGGGATGGGTTATTTTCTCTAGAATAAAATGAAAAATATTCCCCTTAGTTTTTCTGGAACAGGGATGCAAAAATGCTGGTCTTCTGCTTTTGTTATTCTCTTCACATCCTTTTCTCTACAAAGAGGAATGCACCCTATCTTGCAATTAATCCTCATGATTCCAATGGTAGGTGAACCTATTTCCAATTATTTGTTCTTGGCTTGAGGAAGTCTGGAATTAACTGTTCAAATCAGGTCATTTGTCTAGAAATGCTTTTCTAAACCCTACCTATGTTAAGTGCTTTATATCCAACAACTGACTGGAGAAAGTTTCATATACTCCCTCATGGGCACATACACCTTGTTTGCAGTCTTCAGTGCTTCTGCATCCACAGTTGCCATAGGTATAGTTGCACATGAGAGTATGGATAGTATAGGTGGTTGTCCCTCCCCTGGTACACCCAGGCAGGTTTTTATCCTGGCTTCTGAAATCACACCAAAGCTCGTTTGTCTTCATCAGCCCTGGCAGGTAAATCATATTCACAGTAGTACAGCTGCACTCATGGCTGACAATGGGGTATATTTTTCATAGTGTGGTGAAGGCAAGAGGCATCCTGCTTCCCTGTAAATTGAGTAGCCTGTCTGTTTCAAATGATGAGACAAGCAAATAGACACAGTGATTGGGGCATGTGCTAGATGGAGCTGCTGTTCATGCTCAAGGTAGCCTGTATGATGCCGCTTTGCTGCCTGAAAGACTTGTGACTTCAAGCTGGTTCCTTATAGAGCCTTGCTGTATACTGCGCTTCTCCAATGTGATGTTTTGGGGTTTTCATGTTAAACTCAAAATTATTGTTTTCCTTCCACTGGTGGAGAAAGCATCACTTCTGGTTTTGTGTGGAGAATTTGAACACTTTGATTATTTTGGGGATGAGGGCAAGTGAAGTCCTTCTTTGTGTTTTCAGTTGGGGGCTGGAGTGACCCAGGGCATGTTCTCATGAGGCCGTGTATAGAACGGCTCAGCACCAAGTTGTGGTTATGGTCATCCCTCAGCCACACAGCATCAGCTTTAATGTCACAGTTGCTTCACTTCTCCAGTGAAGAGTGGTTTGTGTTTTTAGGGCATGTGCCTATCAGGCAGAGCTGAATAAAGGAATGTGTTCTGGCTTTAACTTCTTCTCAGAGAATTTCAAAGAAAAGTATGCTTTAGGTAACCTCACAAATAGGTAAGAGGTTGCCAGAGTCCAGGCAGAGAGCGTGGGTGGCCTTGAGCTGTGCTCTGCTTGATCCTGGTGGGTGCTGCACTGCCTCCCAGCTACCTCTCACCTGTGCCATACCTATGTTCCCTATAGGATAAAACTGGCGTGCCCATAGCAGTCTCATGCAGGGCTGTTTGTACCACGAGAGGCACATGGGTTCAAACATACCCTATAAAGGACTCTCTGCTTTTCTGGGCATTTAATAAATGTAAGAAGATATGAAATGCTGTCAGTAAATGGCACAGACTACTACTTTGTTCTCAGATGTAAAGTACTGGGGTCAGCACAAGTGAGTAGTTGTGTGAAATCCTGCTTTAGATATGAAGGCAGAATCCAGGTTATAGTGGTTCCAGTTGGGGTGTTGATTGCTTTGAGACACTACTGTGCTGTTGTTGCCAACACTGTGTGTGCATGGGGAAGTTGGAGGAAGACTGAGATCCAGTCTGTCTTCAGTCAGCAAGGGGCAGAAAGATGCAGAGACAGTTGGTCCCAAAGTGGGCCAGGGGAAAAGGGGAGAATCAAGAATGAAGAGAGAGAAGCTACCCTTCCCCCAAATTGAGGATGGAGGATAGCTGAGCAACAGAAACCTGTCAAGATAGTAACTAATAACAATTAATAATTTATTGTACATCAAATAGCTCTTTTCCTCATGGTTTCCAAAAGCTCTTTACAGACTATATATAGAGACTGCATTGCAGTGTGGTATGCACTTTTCAGCAGCATGGTTTAGGAACAGCCCTGCTGCTGAGGCACAGTGGAGCCCCATCAGCCCAGAGGAACACTAGGAAAAGATTTGCACCCTCAATCCTGTCTCCTTCACTGTTTAAAAAAAAAAAAAGAAAAAGAAAAACGGAAAAAAGAAAAGGAATAAAAAGAAGTGCATTGAAACAATCTTTTGATGAGTAGAAAGAAGTCAGAACATTGTATGGGTGTTTTTTTTCTTCCTGCCTACAAAGACAGGCTGTCCCAATAAATTCAATTGTATAGACATTGAGAGAAGGAGGGCGGGGGTTGGAAGGAAACAAATGCATTTTAGAAAGCCTATGATAATGACTTAAAATTGCTTTTCTTCATAATTGCAATTTTAAGAGCTGACATCTAGTGATAAGCCAAGTGTAGATGCTGATGGCTCACAGAACAAGGGGGACTGTTACACACTAATTCTTGTCTATCCTTGGACTTGTTTAATTCAGAAAGAGGACGATGTCGCTTCTCAGGCAGTTGAGGGAGGGCGAATCAGTGGGAGAGGCAAATGTGAACATCCAAAGAGGCAGGTCAGCTGACAGACACACTGTCGTGCAATGCACCCCACCCCTTTTCTCATTGCACCTGGGTCTGTTTGTGTCTGTCCCAAAACACTGCCTTCACCTCCGTGAGGGAACACACGCAGCAGGCATCTGAAGGGCACAGGCCAGCACTACAGGACACGAGGTGCAGAAGCATGTGCCTCCCTGAGAAGACTGCAGGGAGTTTAATGCTTGTAAGAAAGCAATTAAAAGAGCTGAGCAAACAAATTATAAATAATGTAGTAGGAGCTGGTGTAATGAACCTCCTTAGGAAAGTTGGCCCTTAGGCCAGGCTCAAGTTCCCCAAACCTGAGCAGGAAAAACCCCACCTCTTACAACCACCCAGTGCATAAAGTCACTTTGGAGCAGCAATTAGGGAAGAAGCTGCTTACTCCATTGCTCTTCAATCATTTGCTGTTAAGTTTAGGGGGCGATGGGAAATCCCAGTGGATTGACTGAGGCTGCTTTTTGTAAGTGAAAGCTTACTTATGTAAATGTGTTTAAGAGGTGCCTTTCAGTGAAAATGTTAGCTACATTTCCTGAAAAGAGCTAATGGAAAACCTCTCCTTAGAGATGATGCAGTTAGGGCCGTGTTATAGATTTCACCTGTGGATGCCTGAAACTCAGGTGACCAGCTACAGATATTACCTGTTCAGGGTATGGCCCTGCTTTTCACAGTAGACACTGAACTGTCAGGAAACCTCCCATTTCCTGCTTGCTTTATTAGGCTTTGATAGACACATAGTGCTTTGAGTGCATTTTGCATTGTATTTCTTGCCAAAGACAGATGTAACTATGAGGTCATGGGATTTTCTTGTTTTTCTCTTTCCTGCTTATCCTTAGATTTATAATTATAAAGTATTTCCATTCATATGGAGAACCTGATTTCGACATGGAGCCTGCAGTTGCCATTAGCAATAAATGGGCCTCAGAGCTCTGTGCCAAGGGGAGTGAGAATGAATTGCTGTTGGAAAGAGATGCCTGAAGAAAAAAAAAAATGGCCTGGCTTGGAAACCTCACCTAAACTCTTGTTCAGTTTGTGCTTCTGGGCTAGGGTGATGGAATTTGATCTTCAGGCTGCAATCCTTGTATACTGCTCTTGCAGCAGCCTTGAGGTTTTGGTAAGAGAGGATGGATTTCCCCATGTCCTGGAGAAGCATGAAGCCAATTGGAATAGTTCACTCCAACAATTTCTGGCAGGCTGTGTGCCTCAGGAAAGGATGGGAAGTATCTCTGAGTATCAGAATGGAGGCTCTGGGATGATATAGTCAGGTGAAATAACAGCTTCTGTGTGATCAGCTAGTGAAAATGATGGCACAAAACCAAGTCATTCCCAGGACAGTGGCCTCTGCCTTGCTGATTTGGGCAGTCCCTGCTTCCCATGTTTCCCTATTTAATTACTATTGTTTTCCTCCACCTATTCAGACTCTCAGCAGGGATATGTACAGAGCTATCTTGTGCCATACAGGCAAAAAAAGACCCAAATGAAGGGAGCCTTTTCACTAGCAATGGGCAGTGTTATTTAATTCTTTCATGGTGCTATCTCCCACCAAATACTGATATATCCTAACACACAATGATGATTTTTGGTGTCAGTGGGGTGTACAGTTTAGGGTCAGTTTTCTCTCTCTTGCTCTACCCTTACTAAATTCACACCATCCCTCATGATCTCCCTGTGGGGTTGAAATCTGTTTCTGGGTCAATTTAACCCTAAGTAGAAGCAGCACCCCTTTGGCTGTGGTCCTCTATGCCACGTCATTGCCTTCCTCCTCATTCAGCTGTAACCTACAAGAACTGCATTGGCACATCTTTGTGGCATCTGCTGTCTGCTTCAGCACTTTCCTGGTGAAGCGAACATATTTCACAGGGGTGAAATATCAGCCTTTCCCCCCCAATGAAGGAGAGTCCCCATAGAGAAGGTAGAGAGGGAAATAGAGGCAGATTAGGAGGAGGCTGTCTCACTGGGCCAGGCAGTGCAAAAAAAGTGATACCAGACTAACAGAGAAGGTGATGGAACACTGCAGTACTCCCTGTCGGACTTCTCTAGATTAGTTGGTGATCAGGACTAAATCTTGCTGTCTCTACTCTTTATGCTCATCTCCTTACCTTGTACTAATTCTCTTGCCCAACTATTTCCATTTCTCTCTTCTGACTGTTGATTAACTCCTGGTTTTCCTCCATTGAGTCTCCAGTCTCACATATTTCTTCCATGCCAATTCACAGACCAAATTTCCCAACACACACTATATCCAAGCTGAGCTTCTTCCCTGGCTGTAGCTCCAGACCCTTTTCTTGCAACCATCCCTCTAAGGGTTCTTAGAACTATTCTGTGCCTTTTGCCACCTACTGATCCATTTTGTCTCATCAGTTGAGACCCTCTCTTGCTGCTGCCTGCATCTGGCAGCTGAATATTCCCTGTACAGGTGTCCCTGCTCTTCACTGAAGAAACAAGACCTGTCTGTCTCTCAGGAACCCAAGGAGCAGTTTCAGTGTGGATGAAACCTTCTAAGTATATTGCCACTAGATCTAACATCATTCTTCAGGTACAACGTGTGGATTTTTACTTCACAGGCTTCTGTCATGGTAAATGTATCTGTATTTTTCTTGGCTGTATCACTGGCATGTTCCTGGCAGGAAGCCCGTGATTCTGCCAAATTTCATGTTCTTGCTCCCCATTTGAAACCACAGAACTTCCCTAGTAGTTGCAAGGTACCAATTTTCCCTGTTGCCCTACAGTGTCTCAAAGAGTAGCTAAACTTTTGTACAGGGAGAAAAATTTGAAAAGGGGGAAAAACACCAAAGCAACAGAAACTCCCCCGACAGCATTCACTGTAGTTATTCACCCCTATAAATCAAGTCTTGGAAAGTTCTAAGGAACTAAAGAAATGATGCATCAGACACTACACATATAGGCCCATCTCTAACAGTTCATTTTAATATTATTATTGACTTTGTTTTGAGTATATGATTTTACAAGAGACGGTTATCAGGTACCTACTGTACTAGAAGGGTTTGGGATCCTCCTGGCCCATTGTCCTCCTTACAACAGAAGCATGTTCTTTTTCAGTGATGAGGATGTGAGATACTGAGAGGGAAAACACAGCATTTAGGGGACAGGGGAGTCCTGGGTGGAAAGTGTTTATTTAGAGATTCAATCACATAACTCTGGTCTCATCTTTGCTTTGTATCCATGACTTTTCTTCTCAAGTCTCCAGAGAGACTCTGTTTCTGCCTCCTCCATTCCTTCAGCTGCTCACTGTAAAACAGCCTGCAAGGGCCTGCGAGCATCATGTGAGGACAGCACAGTGCCTCAGGCTCACTGCATGGACCAGCCTCTCCTCCTTCACCCCCATTCCTGGGGGCCACACCACGTGCTCTCTCCAGAGTTTTGTTGCTTTTGCACACTCTTTTTACACAGCCCTGGGCAGGGAGCTGACAAAATTGCGTGGAGGTGATAGTGACAGCAGGAAAGGAGGAGGAAATGGGGAAGGAGGGAAGAAACGGCAGGGGCTTGGGGAGAGAGGATCATTGCCTCTGATCTATTATGAATTCTCCTGGGAGACAGCCAGTAGGCTGGAAAGTGAATGATAGCCAAACCAGATGAGGAATTGTTCTGTGTCCCTGATGTATTTTATCCTCGACAGGCATTTAGTTTCTTTAACTATCAAACTAACTATTTCTCATATATATATTACATAAGCTGTGAAAGATAAAGCACACACACCATCAATCAAACCTCTTGTCAGAATCTCTTTACCTATTCCCTTGTCTTTATTTATTTTATTTTTTTATTCCTTCCACTATTCTTGAAATTATACTCAAAACAAGGATGTTGTTATGGAAAGTTGACCAAAATGTAATTGAAGGATCATTTAACTACTCCACAATTCAGAAAAAATAAAATAACATAGAAAGAACAGGCTGTGATATTATTTTGGAGCTGGATACTGAAAATAATGGAGCATTGGTGAACAGATTTTTTTTTTCAGCTATTCCTATCAGTTGAGAGAACTTCTTCTGTATGAAACATGTTTGCCTCGACTCCTTAGAAATCCAGCTCTAGGAATGTGGAGTTCCAGCTCTTCAGGATTACAGTAACTGCTAATTTACCAAGAAGCTTTCTTCACCTTTGAGCAGAGTTAGTTTTTTTTCCATTTTTTACATTGACCAACATATGACATCTGCACCCATAGGAAGAAAAAAAAAAACACAGAATCAATCACTTAGGCTGGAAAAGATCTTTAAGATCACTGAGTGTGTAAGACACACTGCTGTTACCTGTCTGGACGTATCAGTTGAATTGAGTAGAGAAAGAGAATTGTGGATGGACACAGACAGATGCTTTTAAAATGCCTTGTCAGTTCCACGTGTTCCAAATAGGTGTTCCTTCTGCCCATACCAGCCTGACCTAACCTCCAGACAGAGTGCTGCAGAGTCCTGATATGATCTTGCCTTTGCACTGACTCTCCTATGAGGTACTGCAGTGAAGAAATGGTCAGAGTCCTCTTTATTAATGTTACTGTCTTTCTGGCACATAGATTAAAGCGAAAAATAAAAAAAGGCAACAAGACTCATGGATAACCCTGTAATCTCTAAATGCATTTGCTACTTGGTACACGTACCCATGAGAATTTATGCAATACAGGGTGAGCCCACAGTGCTGTTCCCCATAACCCCTTGAACCAAAAGCACTGTAATTACAGATTATTTGAGATTCAATATGGCACTTCTAATGTGGTGAAAAGTAACAATGTGGTCCTATTCAATCTTTGGATCTCAATTTCGGAGTTGCTGAGTATCTAGTCTACCATCTAAAACCAGCAAGAGTGATGACACTCTGAGAACCAGGCTGGCCCTTGTATTTCTTCCTTTTCTGATTTCACCTTAAATTAACCAGACTTTTTTTTCTGTGCTTCTTAACTCAGCCTTTTATTATGTTTGATAAAGTGAAAGAATGTTTTTTTCCTCCCCTTGTATCTTGCACAATGGAGAACATAATGCTTTTGCTTTGAAGTCTTTGCTGCTATCCTGCCTACAAAGTCAGGCCTCTCTTTTGGTTTCCAGTTTAATTAAATGCGTCTGCATTGAACAAGAAAGCTGTCACGAAGAGCCTGAGATGGTCTCTTCCTCTTATGATAGCACACAGCCTCTGACTACTTTAGAGTAAGTTCACCTTTTACCAGCACATGCTGGATTTTGTAGCATGCCTGGCTTGTTTTAAGCACAGGGAACAGCGAGGAAAGATTGTGGTTATTCTCTGAGTTAAGGTCATTTGCTGTCAGTTTGAAGTGACTGGGTTGGTACAGCAACATTTCTGTCTTTCTTCTACACTAGAAGAACTGGTTGACCTTAACCAATTTTAGCTGAAGGTGCTTTCTTCAGCCAAGTCTTGCAAGTAATAGTTCAGGATACTTGGGTCACTCTGGACTAGCTGTTCCTTGAAACTCAAGTCTTCTAAATAACAGAATGTTGTAATACTTTTCTTTATCCACATAGTTTAAAGCATCCATTTGTGTCTCCAGGATTTCTCAATTGAGTATTTTCTGTAGCTACTTGCTGGCTAGCATCCCTTTGGCATAAAAAAAGCTGGAAGTACACTGGATCTTCAACATGGCTGGGGTAGAAGCTATTTGGTGTTTAATTCTGGAAGAAATATTTGTGTCGCTAGAAGGAGTTGGGTTTGTCCATCTAATACTGCCTTATGCAGCTGGAGTGGCACAAGAAATCACCCAATCTGCACTTGGCAGCCTTTTGCTGGAGGATATTTATTTGAATGATGCTTGTCAATAGAGCTACCTTGGAATTAATTTTAGCCCATAGCTTATTTACTGGGATTTCATATGCTTCATAACTTATATTGACTGCTGAACTCTAGTTTTCATCTCCTTGTAATTAGAAATGTGCCAAATTATCCACATCCAAAGTTGGACCTCTAGTGCTCATTGTAGGATACCAAAGATGGCCTTCAGCCATTGATTTCATCCCAATCACTTGAAGATGAGTATCACATAATCCCTCCTAAAGAGCTTGTAGCAACCTTTTGGGAATTACTACTTGGATCCAATGTATGAGACAGCCCTCATCAATGCTCAGTCTGCACACACACTGAAAAAAAGTTTTAAAAGCACTAGAGCAATTACCTTTGCTCCAAGAAACATGGCTAATTTAAAAGTGACTCTTTACAGCTTTCCATTGCTAATTGTGCATTTGTTAGGATGCCAAGCCTGGCATAGACTGAATACTCTTACTCCTCCTATTTAGGGTAAACTGTCCCATGTGTGCCATGGCAGGCAGGAAACCCAGTTATTGGTATTATGCCAGCTAATAAGTCTGTGATATTACGCTGATAGAGTGTTGACAAGGACCTCATTTCCAAAATGTTTTCTGTTGTCATATCTTGCTTTGGAAGTAGGAAGAGAGTGACTGGACCATACTGTTTTATCCATTATGAGCATAAGGTCTTATGTGTAAAAGTCTTACTTTGTTACATCAATTTCAGTGTTTCCCAGGCAGCAAGGCCATAGGGAGTTTTCTCTTGGACAAAAACTCTTTGATTTATAAACAACAGGCAATTAATTGCCATCAGGCTTTGGATAATCATATCAATCTCATGTGTGACATTGCACAGGTCATTCCCAGCAGTAACTTTCATTTAAATTGCACTAACATATCTTTCAGTGACAATATATAGAAAACTCTGCTACGAACAGCCTGTAAATAGTAGATTTGGCCAACGTTTTGCAGTTTTTGTAAGTGCTTGACATCTTCAGCTTAGCACATATCCTCAGAAGATGTGTCTAGTCATACAACTCATACAACTCCTGTTTAGGGTCCAAATTTGAATAGGGAATTACCTGTTTGAAGTGTAGCTGTATGCCAAGTTCCGCTGAAAACATGGCTCCCAGTGCCCTTGACTTTGCCTTGGTCCAGTGGGGTATGATGTCCAGTGGGAGGAGTTCCTTCGTATTCCACATATTTAGCTACCCTATGCCCTTTGAACATCACTGTTACTTTGACAGTGCCCTAGGGTTTCTCTTTTGTCTGTATGGCACTATTGCAAGCATATGTCTGATCAATTTGCATTTGTTTTCGAAGTACTGAATAAAGGCCTTGAGTGGCAATGGAGGCCTTGGATCGTTTAATAAATTCTGAGGAATTTCTGGGCTTGTCACTCTGTTCTCTGTTACCACACATCTTTACCCCCTTTGTCCAGCTCTACGGTGCATTTTTGCTGGAACTCATGTCAGCTGCTACAGTATAAAATCTATATAATAAAGAGAGTTTCTGTCACAGAAGATGGACCCAAGATGATTATCTTTTTAGTTCCTTTCCAGCCCTGTTTGCCATGATTCTTCTCTGAATCCAGCTCAGGGAAAATTGCCAAGCACTGACTATATAGCTAGTATGCCATGACCTCTCTCTGGTACTGATCCTTGCTGGCATGAAATAGCCAATTTTCATAGTATTAAGCTTTCTTGACCTGCAAAACAGGGATACACATTCAAAATGCCAACTGGAAATAATCCCTGGACCACCCTCTGAGTTCCCACCCTGTGCCCAAGAATTGTTTAGGAGAATGGTACTTGGACTGGGTCCAAGTCGTGCCAGGAATTGCTCTAACACTTGAAAAATGCAGCTTATGAGGTTCAAGTGCCTGAAAATGCTTACTGACATTGTTATTTATTTAAATAGATGAAGCCATGATGTTCACATGCCTTTTGATGTTGTCCTTGTGTTTATAGGAGGCCTTCAAGCAGAATGAGGTCTCTCTTATAACGATTTGCCTTATTGCTCATTAAGCATGGTCACTACTTAATGTATTACATTCAGATTCTCCTTAACATCTTTAGCTGCTCTTTTCGTTGGCACAGCAATACTGCCTGCTTTCTGAAAGGTCAGGGCTTTTTCAGACAACAGTATCATTTGGATGCTTTCCTTATGTAACTGCTATACTAGCTGGTCATTTTAATGAATACTTAAATTTATTCAAAGATCATAAACCTTGGTGAGCGTCTTCAGTTTGGGTACATAATGACCAGTGCATTCAGTGGGATTTTGATCACAGTTATTAAATCAAAATCTCTCCATGTTAATGAACAGCTTACGACTAAGAAAGGCTCCCATAGCATCACCACAGTCTTAGGCAATGCAGTCCTCTGCCTTTCACTTGTAATATAATCTGCAATATAACAGAGTTTGTTCTAGTGCAATAACTTTCTCCTCTTCTCTTCTCTTTCATTACCTTCTGTCACGTGGACTTAGTGTTACCATCATGGTAGTTACTGAGAAGACTGTTAATGACAACAAAAGAAGAGAGGGAAAAAAAATCATTTATTTCCATGAATCACTGTTCTGTCTAATGGCTTTGTAACACATCTTTTTTCCATGCCTGACTGAAGAGGTTTAGGAAAAGAAGAATAGCCTCAATCACAGTAGGGGCTGTAGTTGGAATATGAACCCTACGTATTCATGGGCTGTTCCATAATTCCTCACTAGAGGAGTACTACTATGCTATCCAACCTGCATTGTGTAGAACCAAGAGAGCCCAGGAAGAGTTATTAAGAAAAGCGTATATCAGGAAGCTTAGATTCACCCCACGAGGGTCCACACCTTCATTGTGAAACATGCAGGAAATTTTTAGGTGCCAGAAGACCAAAAAAACCCACTTTTACATAATTGATAGCAATTACCAAGCAGACAAACCCCACAGGCATAATGGATATTGCCTCAGATCTCATCTTCCTGAGTTTGGAACTAGAATTTAGATTTAGGCCCATCATGTTTTTTAACAGTATTGGCCCAATTAGTCTAATGAGGAATTTTATTGTTTGTTTTACTGTTGAATCAAAGGATTGAGTATCTGGATTCTTTTTTTAATGGGGTAAGAAAGCTTGAAGGCTTTTTCTGATGGGATTTTTATAACCACCATGGAGATGAATGGTCAAGTGCCATGGAGCATTATGCTGATCATACACTGTTTCCAAGGAAACTCAGGATGGAGTTTCTAGAAGCTCTTTGTGGAGAACAACAAAGCTACATCCCATCTGTGTCAGAGGTAAAGTCCCAGGTTAGGTTCATGACTCAGCTGAAGAACTACACACATCACCTAAAAGCAGGGACATAGGGGTAAATAATTAAGTGAAGAACATCATGCACTTGGTGCTTTGGTCCCAGCTGTGAAGGGCAAACAGATATTTGTAGCCCAGCCTAGAAATGCTTAAGTTACTATCCCTTAATTTTCTGGGGCAGGAATTTGAGGGATGCAGGTCACTTCAAAAGAATGGAGACTGAAAGGAGACTGCTGCCATCAGTGCCAGGCAGCCAAAGATGATGCTTCTCTGAGCTGGGCATGCAGCCTCTGTGGGGGGTGGTACCCAGCAGCACTACTTGTGGATCCTGGCCAAGAGAATGAAAAGCTGATTTAGCTGTATATTTGACTGTGTGGGCTACTGAAGGACAGCATTTAGCATTGTTTAAGGGAAGGCTGGGAAAAGGTTAGGTAGGATGTTTGTTGCTGCTGATTTTTTATTATTTAAATAACACAAACACACCCGCACGCACAAAAAGTACTGTTCTAAGCAAAAAATGTAACATTTTCTCAATTCCTTTCCCTTCCCCCACAAAATTAATGGCTTTACCACTGGCTTCAACCAGAAATCTTTCAATCTGTCCTACAACATATTGGAATAGTTACCACAGTATAACTTTGCTTAGTGTAGATGCAGCAAAATCAGTAGAAAAGTACTTTATATTGCAGAGGAACAAGGAATAAACTGTAATAGCATAAGGCAGGTTTAAACAGGCATTAACATCTCAATAGAATGATAGAGATGATCCATGCATAATTTTCTATAAATAAAACTGGTTTAGAGGATAGTTGCCTCAAGGTCAGAGATAGTGGTAGGATTTTTAAAATACTTTTTAGCACAGCAAACTTCAGTCCAGAGGCCATGTAAAATGCGCTAATACTAGACTGTGAGTTTTAGGTGGCCCGTCATCAGTGGTAGTAGCTGTTGGACAATAGCAATAAAAAGCATATCTTCTTGGGAAACAATGCAAAAAAACCCATTTCAGAAACTACTCCAGAGCTGATGGAAAACACAGAAGCTGAGCAAAGACTTCTGAAATTTTGAAAGCCGAAATTGCTTGGAAGCATGGAGAAAGGACCCATTTCCCAAAGTTTACCCTATCAAAAAAAAAAAAAGAAAAAAGAAAAAAGAGAAGTAGAAAATTTCAGTTAAGATTTTTAATAAAAATGCTTATTGGTGTAGAATTTTCTAGTTAACAACCAAGAAAGGCTTTTAATACTTTTAAATTTTAACTTTTTACAAATATTTCCTGGTGACCATTTTGACAAGAGTGATAAATGGAAAATGTTAGAGGGAAGATAAAAATTAACATATTTTTCAAATAACTTTCCTATTTAAAACAAAACAAATAAAAAACCTTTCCCATGTCTTAAAAAAGGCCAGCAACCAAATCCAAAAGTCATCCAAAAAACCCCAAAGAGAAACCACAGAAAAAACAACAAACAACTTTCAAAGATCTACCTATTTTCAGATCATAAACGATGCAGTAAAATTCACATTTAAAATCTGGCTTCATGCCATTAACAGAGCACAGGTATCATATGCTGCTATGAGAAAAGTACATGTTTATTGAGAAAGCTGCTGTGTTCTCACTGTATGGCTTCTGGGTAGATTTAAGGTCCAGCTGTTCCTAAAATATTCTAGTGCTGCAGCACAAAAGGCTATCTAGATCCCATTAATAAGATCTGTATCTGGAATCTTGAGTCACATGCTTTTTTGCTTGTGGAAAGATGCTTTTTGGTCTTGACTGCTCTCATGCCAGCTAAAACACAACTGAGGATCCAAGAGTATCCCTGAGCTGCAAATGCAGGACACAAGTGACAGGAGGTGCTTTATGCATGTCTGTCTCAACCTAGGAGCATAACACCAATCTCACTGGAGCCTCAGCCAGTCAATTCTGAGCATACATAGTCTCTGTTTCCTGCAGCAATTTACTGAACCATTGAATTATCAGGAATGACTTACAGCTTATCACAAATTTATCTCCCTTCTCCTTGTTGTGCATGTTTCTGTTTTGTTTCTTTAGACCTGTTTTAATGAGTATGTTTTCTAACTTTGCATCCTTGGAACAGGCCCAACAATCATGTTAAATGGTCTCTCTCCCTGTAAAATGGGATTAATGCCAAGAAACACTCCTTGAACCTTAAAACAACCACAACAAAAAAACAAACAAACAACCACAACAAACAAACAAACCATAAACACCACGGTGAGATCTTTTAGTCAGGGCTCATACTCCAGTTGGTTGCCAGCTCCTTGCTTTCTGCTTCATCTTTTCTCTAAACTTTTATAGCCCCTAATCGTCTGTAAAGCATTGCATACCCCTATGGTGCTATATAAATGAAATAACAATGATGCTCTTGAATTAATTGGGTGCGTTTGCATACAGTAGTCTTACAATATCCCTTCCTCTTTATAAGATCCTCTCATCTGAGTCTGCAGGTCCAATTGCCACAAATAATTCAGTGTTAGATTGAAGGTGTAGATGAGGAATCTTATTTTTTCTCTTATGGGCCCTTTGTGGGGAGAATATGTTTTAGTTCATTAAAGGTGCACATTAGGCAATTACTTTATCTTCTTGCCTCTCATTTTTTCCTCCTTCTTACTTCTCAGTTTTACGTGTCTCCTCACAAAACTCTGAATCTTATGGAGGTTTACAGATTTACATAAATGTCTTTTTATTTTTTATTATCATTTGGCAGGGAATAAACCTCTCTCCCCAAGATATGACACAGGTATTTTTTGCTCTCCTTAAGGGACTGCAGCACAGATTTACTACTGTTGATTGCCACAGTCAAGGTATAAGTCAAACAAGCACATCAAAGAAGTTGTAATGTCCTGGACTGCAATGGGTGCCAACTCCTGTATTCCTTTTCTTCTAGAGGATCTCCTACTCACAGGGTGAAGGATTTCTTTTGCTCATAAAAGTGACTGCAAACAGTGGCATCATTAGACAGGTGTCCATCACCAGGAACTTGATACAGAGGGTACCAGGGAATGGTTAGGATTGTTTATTCCAAGAACCAGTTCTAGCCCTTCTAATCAGCCCAGTGAAGAGACAGAGACCATTTAGGTACACAGAGCAGTTTTATATGAAGGACAGTAGGATAATTCAGCCAGCTCTCTCTCATCTTCTTTCCCTTGTGGAGGGTGAAACAGTGTCAGCTCAACTGCTACAAGCCACCTCAGTTGCCGGTGGAAGCACCCATTCTGCAAACATTTAGAGAAACCATTTTGCATTTGCCTGAGCAGATCCTTAGGTATGGTTTTCCATACCTAGAAGGCAATAGCACTCATGCCCTAGCACTTTGGGGTCCTGACCTGATAAAATATTTTCATTTGACTTGTAAGAAGCTGTAGCTTTTACATCTCTGGGGAGTTATGACTCCCACAGCAGCTGACTGTGGATGAATTTGCAAGAGAGCTCTGTGGGATTACGTCTGTGTTTAATTTTTCTTCCACTCTTCCTGCAACATACTAATCCATGGCCCAAAGCCCATGACTACAATGCACAGGTGGAAGCATCCAGAAGTCAAGAGCAACAAAGCAGATGTAAAGGTGCCCTTGAGGTGCTCATTGCTGGGTCACTGGCACAAGGACTTTATCCTCATTTTGAGCATTTGACTCATGAGGAGAGCAGGCACCATTAGTGCCCTTTCTGGGTTGCTACTCGAGCTCAGATAACTTGAGTTCTGCCGACTCTAGCAATAACCACGGGCATGCTGTAATAGCTCCCTGTACCTCAGATCTTGGGTTTGGTCCTCTACTTTTTCCAGCCTTAGTAAATAAGAGGTTAATCCACCCATAGGTCCTTGTGGCACTAGAACATGATGAAAACTAAAGAAAAATGGGAGAAATCCCTCTTAACCAGGCCTATTACAGGTCCCTTATGACACCTAATGATGACCATGATAAATAGCTTACAAGTGACTTTGACCATCTACAATTAATCAACACATCCCACAGTATAAGATCACTTCTCACAGGAGTGCAAGGTCATGGGCTTGCTCCTGACAGTGTTTCTGAATAAGTCTAATCCTGTTCTTGCCACTTGGTTGCACAAAGTTCAGACACCAAAGGAGTCACCCATAATCTGGGAGTTCTCTGTCACCCAAAGCAAGTGAGACTGACTTACATAGGGGACATAGCATCCTGGAAATGCAATGTGATCAGAGTCACCAGCATGGCAGTGGTCTAAGTGTTGGCATCAACCAGCCTCAGTAGAGCTGTTGGAACTACATATTCAGCTGGGATAGGCAGAGCAGCATAGGGAAATCCCAGATCAAAGACTCACAGAGGTCACTGGAAAGATATCAGGGAGGTTTCAGTTCATAATGCCTAGAAAGAAACCAGAGGAAAGGAAATGTAGGATTCCCCTCTAAATTCAGAATCCATTTGGAGCATAACCTTAGAGATCCAAGGTAATGCTGAACATAAGAGACCATTTGGGTTGGTTATTCAGAACCCTTTTCTTCTGAAATGATGGTCTATTTTCTAATATTTTTTCTATTTCCATTGTATTATTTCCCACTGTCAAGTTCCTCACTCATCTGCTGCTTGTCCAGGCAGCTGTCATCTAAATATCCACCTTTCCTCCCCTCTCTTCAACAGCCTGACAGTTGAAGATGTAGATGGCCTCTTTTCCTTGCCTTCCTCTGCAAGACAGTATTCAGATAAGCCCCCTGCCAAATATGAAGGAGAAAGCCATGGAATAAGGAGCTGATGTACTGCTGCCTTTACCAAGGTACTTGAGAACACAGACACAAACCAAGATGCTTCGTGCAGAGGGCACTAAGACTGACGATATCTTCTGAATTTTTTCTAGCATTAGAAGTTCAGTTTCCCTTGACCTCCATCTGGTAGCACAGCAAAGATGCCATAAGACACACATTAGTGCATTCTCTAGGACGTAACACCCTTCATTCACTGGTGTTGGGTTGCAAAGTCTGTATATGTCACTTAGGCTCTGGAGGGTCAAAGAAACCATCCGTTTGTTCTTGGCACCTCCATTAGAATCTCTATTATATTGATTACAGTTCTAGTCCGGTTCATCTCTGTGAGAAACAACACAAGTTTTCCTTTGTAGAGGTGTATGCTACCTGCATAACTCTATCCAGGAGCTGTCTATGAAGGGTCAGACTTCTCAGTTCAGACAGGGTCTGTTCGGCAAAGAAAAGCATCTGGGAAGAAGCAAAATGAGTCTTTAAATCAGTTCCTGATGTAACTCAGAGCAGCCTTTTCCCTTTTTATATTGAAGCTAAGCTCATTGATACTGAAGAAAGGTCCAGCACAATGCAATTTCCAGATCTATTTTTCTGACAACAGCCTGATAAAGAACATGCTTATTATTAGGAGTGGGAAACAAGCATTCTGGGAGCACAAGATATTCACAAGTTAAACTGAAGCTATGTCTGCACTGCTGCAAAACTGGTCTTGAGACCAAAGACCATGCACCACATTTGCATCTTGTCCCTGTGGCTGGCATTCAGAGTGCCAACTGGATGCTTGCATAAATATGCTTGTTGACCCAGTGACTCACCAAGCGTGTTCAGGCAAACAGAGTGCTGGGGACTCTGAAATATGTGTCTGGTCAACAACTAAGTTTGCATTTATAAACTTAGAGTCTGCGCCATAGAGAAGTTCGACCTTGGGGTGATTTCAGTTCATATAAACTGAGCTTAAGAGTATTGAATAAATTTAGTAGCTAACTATGAATATTTGCTATGACCTTCTTACAGCTGTGACCACTGTGACAGCTTCATGGCAACCATACCTTCTGCTTTTAGTAGTAAATCTCTTCTGCTTAAGTTGAAGGATGGTTCTATTAGATTCTTATATGCTAAGTGTCAAACTACAAGCAACTTGCTTCCCATACAGCCCCAAAATATTTTGCTTCATTGATTTCTCAAGTGAAGTTGTTGGGGAGGTGGAATCATGCACAGCCAGCTACAGAGTCATTGTTCAGTCTTGCATTTGCCCTGGGATCACTGGGGATGCAATGCAGCAGTCTCCATTTTACAAGATACTTGCAAGGCGTAACCTCTCCAGGGCACTTACTGAAATGAAACTCTGCACTGCAAGAGGAAAGTTGTATAGATTAAGTGCATTTTTATATATTTTCCAATTCCTTATTCACCAGGAACATCTTAATGGTTTTGCAGAATACTCTCATCAGTGTGCTCTATTTTCCCCATTTTAACTGATGAGAAAATAAAGCTTGATACAAGCTCCCTTAATGTTTAAACTGATCCATGAAATTTGTGACTAAGAAAGGACTTGAATTCTGCATTTCAGACTTTCTAGGTCCTCATGGAATCTCCACATCATATGCAACAGCGTTTTGAATGTTTAGAACCAGCAATACTGTAGTAAAATCAAGTTTTCCAAATCAGTGGAAGTTGCATTTACCACTGGACTGCCCTCCTTCTCTAAGATGCTAACTCCTAAGGCTAATTAAAATAGAAATGTCTGCTAGTCTAATTAGTTCACAGTGCTTGTTGACTTCACTGTTGGTGGGAAAAATTGCAGCATGTATGCTACAGTCTCTACCTTTCTGTATGTTATCTTGGCAAAAAAAGTGCTTCTATGGGTGGAAGATACTGCTTGGAGAACAAATGGATCCACTCTGGAAGAAGCACACCTTAAGGATCTGTTTCAGAGTTCTCTGTGGATATAAAAATAGGTGATGTTAGGGAAAACTATTGCACCATCACAAGCCTCAGTTTCTTCATTTGTGAAATAGTAACAATGAGCTCTTGATCAACAGGTGAACAGAACTGTACAAAACCCATTCATTTCTGTCAGTCTGAATGCTGCCACTTGTGTATCACTGTCATGGACTTTGGGCCATAGATAATAGATTGAGGGAAGAAGAGAGGGCAAAAAGAAATACCATAGAACCCCCTGGATAAGGTGGAAAGTGGTGTTATAGAAAAAACCCTTGGATCCATATTTTCTGGCTGAGGAAGCAGGCCCCTGAAGACCATATCTCATCCAAGCTGCAGAAGAGGTTTTTGTTTAATAGAGTTGTTCTCCTTATTCCCTACCCTCCTCTCCTACTATTGATACATGGTGTGTGATTCCTTATCATAAATAGGATTTGTGAGCTCTTTGGGGAAATGGACTGTGTCCTCTCCTATACTTGTGCAGTTTGTACAAGGGTATAAATAATAATAGTCATTAATGCTAATAATGTGTATTTTAACCTCCTGATCATCCTCTGCCTGATAAAATAGCTACGGGAGAGAAATCTTGCTTTGAAAAAGAAGCTAATGGCAGAGACTATTAACATTGCAAAAGCTAGCAGAGATCAGGTAGTGGCAAACTTTAAACTGCCTCCTCGTGTTTTTTGTTAAGTGAAAGACTGCAAATGCATCACAGGCAGCTCTTAAATAGTCAGTGGGCTGTAGGCTTTTCTGTGGTCAATGTGCTGAGTGTTTGTCTTAGCACCTGCTGTCAATGGCTTGAAATACTTTCTCAACATCCTTTTGTAGGACATCTATCAATCTATCACAACAGGCCTGTCTCAGCAAGAGCTCTGTACCACCCCTGCAGCACAACTGATAAGCAGTGGCAGGGGAAGGTATGTGGACTCTCAATACAGAGCAAGTAAGGCAAAGGGACACCTTAGTGACTTCACTCTTGAGGGGACCTGGCTCAGAGGCCATTGAGTTTGGTGAAAGTCTTTCAGCTGCTTTTATCTGGCTTGATAGCCAATCTATAGCAATGTATAGATGTGGAGCCCTACCTACACAAAGACTACTCTCCGCACAATATTAGAATGCAAGCATTTTCATGTCATACAAACAAAGAAGTATTTTCCAGGACCTGTGATTTAGCTGAAGGAAGACCAACTCATTGCAACCATGTTTGCATGTTTTCTGCTCCTCTGGGTAACGTCCTCACCAATAGAGTTGACTTCCCTTCCAAGTTGCACTTACGGGCTAAAGACATAAATGGTGGGAAATTTGCAAGGAGAAATCTGTTACTTGACATCATATAGTTAAAAGCCTGGATACACTTTTGGGCACGCAAGCCCATATGTCTGGGAAGCTATTTTGTTTTGTTCTTTAGCTATATTTTTCAGTTTAATAAAAGATATTGCCTCTTCCTACAAATCTTGCCTCACATTATTTGCCTTTCAACTCTCTATCCACAGTAATTTCTGCACTGGAACTGTTAAAAAAAGGCAGAAATTGTTTCTTCCACTAATCATAAAGCACTCCCCCAGTCCCAAGTATCTTAAACAGCCAAACCCTTGCTTGCTCAAGCTTTTAAAAATAAAACCAAAATCATAAAAATCCATCCTTGGGTAAGAGACTAAGTCTGAAAAACATCGGTCTGGGAGTTCATAATTTGTGAACCACTGCAAGGAGACTCTTGCAATAGGAATGCTCACGTGGCTCAAGCTCCCTCTGCCTTCCATGCTGCTGAATATGGATGCCCTGGCATAAAAAAAAAAAATAAAATCTTGCTGCTTTTCTGTGTTTCTGTCCAGAAAATGTCAGGTGTGTGTCTACCTATGTACAAGTCAGCTTTCTCTGCAGACAGTGAGACTGATGTAATTTGGCTTCCATATCTCATTTGGGTGATAAGTACATTTGGGCAGTCATTTGCTTGGGATCTTCTTTTGTCAGGTGGATAGGCTGGAGCTCCATCATCCAGGAAAAGGTGGCAAACAGCCACATTTTCCTTTCCTGCCTTGCATAAAGAACAAAGAACATGTACAGGGGAGCCTAGGCATATACAGTCCTGTCTCTAAAGTCAATGTACAATTTATCTAGCAAAGTCAACAAGCCTTAGCCTAAAGATGGAAGTACCAGCTGGGGAGCATGATGCTTGACTTGTTGGGATCATGGGTCAGGAAGTCAGGCTGCAGCATGCAGCAGCTCCTCCCGTGGGCACAGAGTGTTAATGGAGGGAAGCACAAGGCTCCCAGCTGTGACTAAAGACCTGAAAAGCAACAGCTGGGATAAAAGACTGCTTCTGGGTAGAACAAGGTATGTGCTATGGAAGCTGGGTGGTATTTCAAGGAAATGTCTTTGGGGGAGTGCTGCTTTGGGGAACAGCCCCTGAATCCTAAGAGGAGGCGAGAAAGTTCTGTGCTGCCAAGCCCTAGTGGAGATTTAAAGACCAGGGGGGTGCAAAAATACTGTCTTAAGAGGTGCTCCGTAGTGCCGAGGAATTCCTAGTGCAGAGGAATTCCTTGTGCCTCTGCAGAAGCCAGTTAGTACTGTATACAGCAAGGGGTTTGCGGTGTAAATGCCTCTCCCTTTGGATTGTGAATTCCATGCTGTTCAAAGGAGCTGAACAGAATTATTATTTTTATTCCCACCATGAAAGAGCTGACTCTTTTCCTATAGAAAACATGACAACTCAAAAAATTATCTGCCAAATTTTGTTGTTTTTTTATTTTTTGGGTGCTAGCCAATATTCTTTTTCTTGTTGTTGTTCACACTTGCAGATTTCCCGTAAAATCTTACAAATGTTGAAAGAGCGGAGGCCCTTTCTGCAGAACTTTGCATGTGTATTTCCTTAGAGGGTGGTTTCTACATGCCTGTGTTTCAGGCTTTCTCAGCATGGCCTGGGAGAGGCACCCCTTGGAGAAGGAGTTGGCACCATGGATACAGTGTGGTAGACATGTTGATAGCATCTGTTATGCCATTTATTTTATATTCTAATTATGCGACAATGTCAATGCGTGAATGTATACTGCTGGCAAATGCTTTTTTGTGACATATCCTTTATGTGACCCAACTTGTAAAGGATGTGGGTCTGCTATGGCTGATGCTAGAGAAACTCAGTCATTTGTGCTGTACCAGTTCATGCAACACATTCATATCCAAGAGTTCTCGGTTCAGTCCCTACCGCATCATCCCACGGTTGTTGAAATTAAATGAGGCTTCTTTCCACCTCTTTCTTTCTTCCACTGCTCCTTGAGTGCTGTTGCTATGTCATTGGCTGGCTATTTCTGCGGATTTCTATCTTACGGAATTGCTATTTAGTCACATGCTACCTTCTGCAGTTGCTGGCTTGGCATTTATTTGTTCAAAGAAGCTACTTTCAGCTTGGAGACTTGTAGAAACCCTGGTGGAAAATCATCCTCTCCAAGAAGACACTTTGTCTTGAGTTTCCCAGGAAGACAGCAGAGAGGAAAAGAGGTGGGAAGGGTAGTGGGGTGCAGCAGGAAGCTGGGAGCAGGAAAAGGTGGAAATATAGACAAGGAGTATGAAATGGCAGAAAGCAAAGAGCAGGTGGAAAGTGTGGTTTGAGTAGAGCTGGCTTCTCTTGAATATCAGGCTGAAGTCCAATGAGAAGCTTGAGTGCTGTTTTCTCAGTCTACATAAAGGAGCCTAATCAGGTGTAAGACTATTTATCATGGTCTTGGTACACTGTGTATCCATTCTAAGAGAACTCATATTTCTAGACACCATGCAGTCCTTGACCTTGGATAGTGGTGGCACGTTTCACAGAACTACATGACAAATGAGTATTTCTTGAAGAGAGAACATCTCCTTCCACTCCCTTTTCCAAGATCACGTGCAGCACATGCCACAACACTCTTCTAAATCCCACTAAAATGTGCTATTTATCATAGATGCAGTAGTACAAAGACATGCCCTGAAACCCACAGATAGAACACCCAATAACGCAAGTAGTAATACACATATGTCAGAGGCAGTCATACAGGACAGGACGCTAAAACAGCTCAAAAAAACCCAAACAAAAAACCTCTGGGTAATCTATGGCTCTTGTCTTCTGCTCACTTTACTAAGCTTTCTCAACTTTAAATTTCAGGATCACTCATTCTCTTATGTAAACTCTGCAAAATTTGCATGGCCAACTGTGTTTCCAATACTATTTCTATTACAGTAAAAAAAACACTAAGCCTTTTGTTAATGCAACATTACATTTGCACAGTTAAATAACAGTAATTTGAAAAAACCTGTAATGGAAAAGTTGAAAGTTCCTCCATCAACTTTAGTGTGCCTGCTTGAGAAGTATTTAATGTTAGGTTCAGTATAGAAAGTTGGAAGAGAAAATATTATGTGTGCGCTGCACAATCAAGTTAATATTGATATTGCATGAAGTGACTAAAGCTAAGATGAAATAGAAATGAAAGTGTGAGTGCTTAAACAGTTAATAGCACAAAGCACATTTATTTATTAAGAAATGGACAAGCATCCATGTTCAGTGCTTCTAAATGTATCCACTCAGCCCTAATGAAATACTTTCACTATGCATTAAAAGTAGCTGGCTTTCAATCAATCAGAGCTCAGTCAGAATTCAACCTTTTTTTTTTT